>JAJQOW010002163.1:0-22967 GCA_037975125.1 Latrodectus hesperus | reverse complement strand
TTAAAAAATGACTAAAAAGGTATAAAAAGATAACCTAAGTGAAGATAAATTATTTAATAATTTCTTCATATTTTAGCCTCACCAGTGTATATAATACAAAATAAGCTCAAAAAATAAATTTCGTCACTGTTACATATTTTATTAATTGTTTACTTATACGTATTGCCGACCATCTTGTCTAGTGGTCAGCGTGCCTATCTGCGGATAAGGAGGTCCTGGGTTCGAATCCCGGTTCGGACATGGATTTATTTTCTCTCTCTATCTATCCTGTCTTTGTCTTTTCCTTGTATGAATGAGGAGTGAATGGTTGCCTACCCTATAAACGGGTCCCTATGGCATGTGTGTACTGAGGAAGTCGGACTCCACGCCAAAATATGGTTCAGTTGGAAATGTAGAGCAGCGCACCCCATAATGCCAGCCTAGCTGGTACACGACAATGAATGAATGAACTATCCAGTAAAGCATAAGCCAATTGTTATATTTAAATGAATTTTTTAATCCCAACATAATAATAAATAGTTAAATAGCAGTTGGTTAGTAATTAAAAGTTTTTGAAAGAATACGGTTTTCTGAAGGTCGGAGTTACAAACGCATCTTTCAACATTCAAATTTTAGGTGACTTTTATAATAGAATTAATGTACTAGTTTAAAAACTATTAAAAATACAGTCGATGAAAGTAGCAGACACAAATATACAACCTATTTTAAAAAAACAATTAATACAATCCATATATAAATATGTTTGAAGGGGAAAAAATAGGATAACATGAAAAAATAATTTTAAGCGAAACTGTTTCCAAAACATGAAATACTATAAATATAAAAATTATCGCGGAGATATCTTAATTAGAACGTTTTGATAAACAAAGGGTTATAATTTAGTCGAACTAAGCAAAAAGATTAAAATACATTTATTGCAATTGAAGTAATAAGTTCTTGTTTCTTTGTTGTTATAGTATAAGTCGAGTCATCAGGTACGTAATATAATTTATGCTATTTACCACAAACATATTTATGGTTCACTGAGTTCGAAACAGCTTGTAAATATGCAGGTGCACGATAAAATAAAATGGCCTATCACCATGCAGTAGAGCACTTCTTAGTAGGTGAAATTTTATTATTCCAGTCCACAAACCAGTATATGGGAAAGTGTCTCGAAAAGACTTCTCTGCTTGGGAATTTTTTTAAAAATAGTTTATTTGAATTTCGTTCCCAATTTTTGAATAATTTTAACATATTTCAGCAAATTCCTGGAGTAATTTATTCCAAGTTTTTCGTATGCAAACTATATAAGCGCCAGGAAATCCTCATTCCACTATAATGTAACCATTGAGGTCTTACATTTGTAAAGAGAGAGATTTTTCGATTAAGATATTTAACTTCGAGAAAAATTCCAACATCCACTGTCTCAGGCCCTGTCACCTCTTATAAGTCCATATTTTTGTGATAATTATCAATGAATTATAAAAGAGTATTTTTATAAATTAAATATGAAAAACACTAGGGAAGTGCTAAGACTAATATGATTTTGGTACTAGTAGAGCAGTATCTAAGGACCATTATAGGACATAGATATTGTAAGCACTTGACAAAATACATGCTTTTGTAATGTCCCTTACACAGACCTTTCGAAGACACATAGTTAAATGGGTCACATTTAGACATGACAAAGTAAAAACCAGGAAAATTTGCAAGTCACAGTTAAATTTGAATAAAACTACACAAAAATGAAAGGCCCTCGTTAACACCATATTTTCTAATAAATTAGGGATAAAAAAAAACAGCCGCTTTTTTTCTGAAAACAGGAGGTCTTATTCCTTTTGTCACGTGAGTTAAAATTAGGGCGATATTTTAATTAGCATAAATTTACTAAAAACTAAACTTGCGGTACGACAGCCCATATCAAGGCCAAGGCCTACAGTAAACACACCTGTTTTCCTGCACTAAGACCTTAGGGTGTGAAGCATATTTCCCGGACAATATGAACAAGCCTAACGCGAAACCCCTAGTGTTTAGTTCCCAAGCATGCTTGGTATTCAGTTTATCGACCCATTGAAGAAATGAAGGACTGAACTGACATTGTCCACTCTGAGGATCGAACTTCGGATCCGTGTCTTAAGACAGCGAAGCTCTACCACTAAGCCATTAAGGGCCTCAGATTAACTACTTACGATTAATTAAAAGATATAAAAAAAACAAATCAAAATACTTCGACTGCCGTGTAATTTAAATAAAAACAAATACCATATGTACTTATATATATATATATATATATATATATATATATATATATATATATATATATATATATATATATATATATATATGTATATATATATATATATATATATATATATATATATATATATATATATATATATATATATATATATATTGTTACGAAATTGTAAATAATGATTTTATTTGTCTTAAAATATCTCAGACAGATCAGAAATTCTCACATTTTGGGCAAAAATTGCGGTATTTAGACGTGTTGTAGTTTAAAAGCGGATTTCCTAATGATTTGGCGACTTGGCGACAGTTGGCGAGATTCTTGGCGACTTGGCGACGGTTGGCGAGATTTTTGGCGACTTGGCGAGAAATCGATACTTCTGGAAACATCCATCATCTAAGCTCTAGGACCAATATTTTTCGAGATAGCCTAGAAGCTTCCAGAGCCTTGGCGAAATTGGTAGATTTCTCCGCCAAGTCAGGTATAAATACCGCAGCCCGACATGGAATAGTAGTATAGTTTTTGTGAAGACAGTCAGTGAGTGAAGACGATTAGTTGTGACTGCTAGTTGTTCTCTGTCTGAGGTATTTGAGACCTGTGATTGGAAGCTATTTCCTATTGTATCCGACGAATTGTAGCTGTATAATTGTGATTGTTACAGCGGGAATTTCGTTTATCTAGTAAAGTTTTTACGAATAAAAGTCTTGTGTTCATTAAGTGGTCGCTTTATTCAACTCTCAATCAACACGAACCCGTGGAGCTCGGTACAACTGGTGTCAGAAGTGGGGTTGAAGAGTTGATGCAGCGTGTCACCAGAAAAATGGATATGGATTTAATGAAAAGTCTTCTCGAAAAATTAGCGGAGCAGATGGCTGAGATGAAAGCTGGACAAGAAGATATGAAAACCGAGATGAAAGCTGGACAAGAAGAGATTAAAACCGAGATGATGAAAGAGATGAAAGCTGGACAAGAGGAGATGAAAGCTAGACAAGAAGAGATTAACACCGAGATGATGAAAGAGATAAAATCTGGACAGGATGAGCTCAAGAAGGACATTGTAAGTGTTAAAGAAGAATTCTCCAACATCATTCAGGAGAAGATGAATGCAATGGAGGATAAGGTAACTTCAGTAGAAACTAAAGTTCTAGAGATAGAAGAAAACGTGGAAGAAGCATTAGACAATATCAATAAGGAGATTGAAAGCTTGAAGAAGCAAATGTCAAACAAACATGAGGAACCCAACGTGACATTTGTGCCTTCCCTAGCCAATATTAAACTCTCAACATTTGATGGGAAATCATCCTGGCAAGTATACAAGACCCAGTTTATGATGGTAGCGGAAGCTAATGGATGGAATCCCCGAGCCCAAGCTTTTCACCTGGCGGCTTGTTTAAGAGGAGACGCGGCTGACATCCTCGAGACGCTTCCGGAGGAGCAGAGGCACGATTTCCAAGCCCTATCGAGTGCGCTTGAGCTGCGGTTTGGAGATAAGTGCACTAAAGAATATAGCAGACTACAGTTAAAGTCACGCTATCAAAAAGCGGGTGAAAGTCTTCAAGAATTGGCTGCCGATATTCAGCGACTTTCCCATCTAGCATTTCCCAACTGCCCAGCTGAGATACGTCAAGATTTGGCCCTCCATCACTTCATCGATAGTGTGCGGGATCCGGAGATACAGAAAACACTTAGACTCGCCGATGTCAAAGATATCGGATCTGCCCTAGTCTACGCACATAAGATAGAGGCTGCCCAGCAAGCCACGCGTAAAGACCAGCACTACATCAGAGCCGTCTCTGCTACTGATACGAACTATGATCTAAGAAAGCAAATTGAAGATCTGCAGCGAAAATTGCGTAGCTTAGAATTGAGTAAAGGTGGCAGAAACACAAAAATTCAGTGTTGGACTTGCGGTGGAGTCGGACACGTCCGTAGATACTGTCCGAAAACAAAAGATGGTGGAATTTCTAAAATGGAAATACGTCAACGCAAAGAAACTCTTCAAAGAAATACTGATGCATTATCAAGGAAACCGTGTAATGAAAGCTGCCGATATTGTTCTAGAGTAGAGAAGAACTATCAGTTAGTAAATCCTTCGGTACGCCAAGTTACTGTTTCATCTCCATTGAAACCAGACCCATGGAGTGATAAAGAACTTAGAAAAGCCCAAAAAGAAGATTCAGATATAAATCCAATTTTAGAATTAAAAGAATCTTCCAGTATGAAACCAAGTTGGCAGGATATCTCCACCTACAGTCCTGCGACTAAACAATATTGGGCTCTTTGGGACTCACTCCATATAAGAAATGGTGTCTTATACAGGAAATGGGAATCCGATGATGGACGTAAATTCAAATGGCAGCTTGTTCTTCCAAAATCAAGAATTTCAGATGTTTTGAAAGAATTGCATAGTAGTTCAACTGGAGGCCACTTTGGAGTAATGAAAACTCTACAAAAGGTTCGAGAACGCTTCTATTGGAGCAAAACTAGACAAGATGTAGAGAAATGGTGTCAATCTTGTGATGACTGTGCGGCACGTAAGGGACCAAAGAAACGTAGTCGAGGAAGGTTGCAGCGGTACAACGTAGGAGCACCTTTTGAGAGGATAGCATTGGACATTTTGGGTCCTTTACCACGATCCTCAAATGGCAACAAATACATACTAGTTGTCATGGACTACTTTACTAAGTGGCCTGAAGCGTTTGCAATCCCCGATCAAGAGGCGACTACAGTAGCCGAGGTTCTAGTGCAACAATGGGTTTCCAGATTCGGCACTCCCTTACAAATTCATTCTGATCAAGGAACAAATTTCACCTCTGTTGTGTTTAAAGGAATGTGTCAAATTCTCGGAATAGACAAGACGCAGACCACGCCACTACACCCACAATCGGACGGCATGGTAGAGAGGTTTAACAGAACCATCTTGAATAATCTCTCACTTATGGTTTCCAGAAATCAGCAAGATTGGGATTTGAAGCTACCGCTGTTTCTGCTTGCGTATCGCAGTGCTGTCCATGAGACTACCGGATATACTCCTTCACAGATGCTCTTTGGTCGCGAACTTCGTCTCCCTTGTGATCTTCAGTTTGGTCGTCCACCGGATACATCTTCATCGCCAGAGGAATACCTTCGAGACCTTCAGGCACGTCTTGAAGATGTCCATAACTTTGCTCGAGACCGAATCAACCTGACGACCGAAAGAATGAAGACAAGGTATGACACAAGAGCGACGGGACATGAATTCCAAGAAGGTGACAAAGTTTGGTTGTGGAACCCGATTCGACGTAAAGGACTTTCTCCAAAGTTGCAAGCCAACTGGGAAGGTCCCTACACAGTCCTAAAAAGACTGAACGACGTCGTGGTTCGTATAAGAAAATCATCTGCTTCAAAACCAAAGGTAGTACATTATGATAGATTAGCTCCTTATCGTAATGTAGAGTAAAAATCAGTAGACCATGGTCTGTTTGTAAATAGTATAGATAATTTTAATCTTTTCTATTTTCTTGTATTTTTAGTTGCTTGTGTATGTAATGTGCTCTGTATCCTCTTGAAATGTAAATTCTTTTATATTAAATTTGGCCTCCTATCAGGGGATTGTACTGCCCGGGACGTGCAGTCCTTGAGAGGGGGCAATGTTACGAAATTGTAAATAATGATTTTATTTGTCTTAAAATATCTCAGACAGATCAGAAATTCTCACATTTTGGGCAAAAATTGCGGTATTTAGACGTGTTGTAGTTTAAAAGCGGATTTCCTAATGATTTGGCGACTTGGCGACAGTTGGCGAGATTCTTGGCGACTTGGCGACGGTTGGCGAGATTTTTGGCGACTTGGCGAGAAATCGATACTTCTGGAAACATCCATCATCTAAGCTCTAGGACCAATATTTTTCGAGATAGCCTAGAAGCTTCCAGAGCCTTGGCGAAATTGGTAGATTTCTCCGCCAAGTCAGGTATAAATACCGCAGCCCGACATGGAATAGTAGTATAGTTTTTGTGAAGACAGTCAGTGAGTGAAGACGATTAGTTGTGACTGCTAGTTGTTCTCTGTCTGAGGTATTTGAGACCTGTGATTGGAAGCTATTTCCTATTGTATCCGACGAATTGTAGCTGTATAATTGTGATTGTTACAGCGGGAATTTCGTTTATCTAGTAAAGTTTTTACGAATAAAAGTCTTGTGTTCATTAAGTGGTCGCTTTATTCAACTCTCAATCAACACGAACCCGTGGAGCTCGGTACAATATATATATATATATATATATATATATATATATATATATATATATATATATATATATATATATATATCCCCCGGTAAACACATTTAATATCTGAAACATTTCAAATATTTCTTTGCATAAATATTTTTAACGCAACTTACCTATCAAAATGTCCCCGTTTAGATATGTTTGCCAAATGTCAAATTATTACATTCATGAAAAACAAATACCGTATTCATAATCCAAACAAGTTCAAAAATAAACTTATTTCGGTTAAATAAACTGTACGAATAAACTGCAGCACAGCGCAGATGTTCCCGCAGCAATCCGTCGAATAAATTGGAGAAATTACGAAGGAACACTATTTACCCAGTTAATATCGTCATTTATATGCAAATAAGGAATTCTGTGGCATCCACTCTTTAATGCTTGACAAAAGTACTTCGTTCTGTTGGGAATGTGTGGAAATACTCTCTTCCCCAATTTAATATGTTTAAAATGTTTGCGTGGTATGAATAATTGATGGCGGTGTGCAATGCAGATGCAGATATACTTTTTTTAAAAAAAATATTGTATTCATTATATTTATGTATGTAAAGAATATTATTTGCATGAAAATAATAAACGTTTTAATTTTTTTATTTAAAAGGTTGTATTTTTAAAATGAAGAACTGATAAATTTGATAATAATATTTTGATGCTTTGAAAATTTATATTATTTTATTATTATTTGATAGATTTTTAGAGCACAAATTTTCTTGCGTCATTCAAATATACGGTTCATCATAACTGGAAAGGCAACTAATGAGAACATTATTAATTGTGACATTATTTCATGCTTAGCTAATGCTTAAATAACTACATCAAGTTCGGAACAAATGACATTTTCAAAGGATCTCAACGAAAATTTTATTAAGTTGTAGTAAGAGTCTTTGATGAAGGAAATTTTGAGTTACGATCAAGTGACGAGATTGACATCTGAGTTGACACCATCCTCTCCACGGCACAAAACCAACAGAGGGACATTGCCCCCTACAGAATTTTCAACAAGCGTATTCTTTCTCAGCATGACGGTTTACGATTAAGTCAAATATCTAACCCAATATGCCTTCCTGACAAAATAGCGATGTCTTCTCACCACGGCTTCTTAAAACACTGTGAAATTATTTCCTAACTGAAGAATATGTTCAGCGTTCAGAGCACAGATTGAGAGAGAGAGTATAAAGACATATTAGTTAAAATAATTATTTTACCAAGGAACAAAATTAATATGTTAATTATAAAATTACCAATTACCATAAAATTTGCTTTTTGTATTTGAGGAAAAAATAGGTTCAGATATACATATAAGTAAATTTCAAACCACAACAAATATTTACACACGAAAAAGTATTACTTTCTGCACCTGCTAAACGGATAAAGACTGTTGTAAGGCATTTGAACATCCAAGAATGTTTCAACAGATAGTGGGTCATATTCTGTGTTGCAAAGGAGAAAAACAGGAACTTCCCAAGTACTCATCTCAACAGACGTATATAGGGAAAGTACAAAGCAACATTCATCTCCAGTAGTTCAACAATGACTGGGATCGAACCAGGAGCACTTCGCTATGAGTGGTGTTTTTTACATGTGACTGTCATACATGTATATATATTGTTACAAATTTATAAATAATGATTATATTTGTCTTAAAATATCTCAGACAGATCGGAAATTCTCACATTTTGGGCAAAATTTGCGGTATTTAGACGTGTTGTAGTTTAAAAGCGGATTTCCTAATGATTAGGCGACTTGGCGACAGTTGGCGATATTCTTGGCGACTTGGCGACGGTTGGCGAGATTCTTGGCGACTTGGCGAGAAATCGATATTTCTGGAAACATCCATCACCTAAGCTCTAGGACCAATATTTTTCGAGATAGCCTAGAAACTTCCAGAACCTTGGCGAAATTGGTAGATTTCTCCGCCAAGTCAGGTATAAATACCGCAGCCCGACATGGAAGAGTTGAAGTTTTTGTGAAGACAGTCAGTGAGTGAAGACGATTAGTTGTGACTGCTAGTTGTTCTCTGTCTGAGGTATTTGAGACCTGTGATTGGAAGCTATTTCTTATTGTATCTGACGAATTGTAGCTGTATAATTGTGATTGTTACAGCGGGAATTTCGTTGATCTAGTGAAGTTTTTACGAATAAAAGTCTTGTGTTCATTAAGTGGTCGCTTTATTCAACTCTCAATCAACACGAACCCGTGGAGCTCGGTACAATATATATATATATATATATATATATATATATATATATATATATATATATATATATATATATATATATATATATATATATATATATATATATATATATATATATATATATATATAGATAGATAGATAGATAGATAGGTAGATTATATATAACCCGGGATATTTTTAGCACGTATCTATTGCTAATTACAGGGTTCAAACATCTATACTAGAGGTTGGATTCCAATCCGTAAATTGTTGAAGGACAGAACGAGATCACTGTACAGTTACTAGCTCAGCAGGAAGAATATGGGATATATAACCTGCAAAAAATGAAAATTAACATGAATAGACATCGTCCCTATAGTTCCATATATTAAGCTAGACTTGAACCTATCTTCTTCTACTTTCAAAATTGTACATGGATAATGTTTTTTCAAAAACAAAATTGATAATGAATAAGAATTATATCATTAATCGATTTACGGTACTCCTAACTAATTAGTCCGTAACATAATTTTATGTAGATTCCTAACCATATTGCAGGTATCCAAGCCCGAAGCGGGAATCGAACTCTTGATCCAGAACTCGATGGTATTATATAAATATACAATATTAAAATAAAACATTTATGAATAGAGAAAGAATATTCTATTTACATTGCATAATACATATCATTCTATTTTAAATATCATTGCGAAAGTGAAGAATATTCTACCTCAGTAAATTCAATGTCTTGTAAAATATTTACTTAATACATAAAAGCGTCCAAGTGACAAAAAAGAAACACGTACAACCGCGAAGTACTTATGGCATTTCAACAAATAACTGATGAAAGAATGTTAGGAAGTGTTCTCTCCGCTATTAATAAAATAACACTTCATTTTCCCCAAAGTCCGTTATAGTAGTTTCCCGTTATATTAATAGTTGATAAGACGAACTGATTTTTTTTTATACTGGGGTAGCAGACATAATAAATTATTTTTGGATTTCTTTTCCTTGGAGGTTTGGTAAAATATTACATGGCCATGAATCTATTTCTCACTTTTCTTCATCATGAGAAAAATATTTTTCGCTGTTCCTAATAAATTTTAGTTGCACTAGGTGTTTATTTTCTTTCCACAGTACAAAAACATCTTATTCAAAAAAATTCATTTCTCCAAATACAATTTTATTTACAACAAAAAGATCTTTCATAATTAATATAAGCGTTTGAAAATTTTTTGTTTTTAAGAAAACAGAAAATGTATATTTATAAGAAACTAGTACTTATATGAGTAGAGAGAAAATGTAATGTTGGAATAAGTATCATATTAGTTTAAAATGTTTTCAAAATTTAGAATAGATTTAATATAATAGTCTCTATTTTTATATAAGTTAATTCATATAAAACATTTCTCACCACGTATATGACAAAAATACGGATCATAGTTGTGTAATGTCCAATAAATTTTGTTTCAGAAGAGGTTTCCATAGATAATAGGCCATATCCATGTGTCGCATAGAAGGTAAATTCGAAAACTTTCAAGCACCCATGCCGACTGAGAATTGTGCAAGAGAAAGAAAACACAGAATGTATCTTCCGTTTTTGAACAGTGGCTGTTATCGAACCCGGGATCCCATGAAGTAAAATTTTATGTAAAATTTTAGGTGGTTGACATTTTAAAATGAATAACCTACCAATCGAAGTATGCTGTAAATAACATATATCGTGATTTTGAATCAAAAAGTATCTTTCAGAGCCAGGGGGCGTATTCATACGTTACAAGGGAGAAAACCAAGTAAACTTCCAAGCACCCACACCGCCAGTTGTACAAGCGAAAAGATTGCAAAACATAATTACATAACTCTCATGGGAGAAACTCACCTGACATATGTCCAAATATGTGATAAAAGTACCATAAAATTAGGTTCGGATTAATTATCACGAAATTATCTCAATTTCTTGTCCGTCAAAGGCGCTAAGCCCACTTTCACTAAAAACTGCTGCGTATTTTTAGCCTATGGATAATTGAAGTAGTTAACATTTGAGATGATAGCCCCTTTCTACGTTATGCATCATCAGTGGAGTAATATAGAACTCAACGCAAATTTTAAGGTGCATAGATTTCCTCAAGAAACGGTATCCGGATGCACCGGGTATCGAACGCATTGTGTTCGGATTATGTGAGAGTTACAATCCTTTTTCTATTAGGTTACTTCTATATAAGACCGTAGTTCTCTCTGAGCTCCAGCGGCTCAATAGTTTCATGGCGATTTATGTAAGAAGTGAAACTACACTTGCCACGGGCATTGATTGGTAGGGTGACCACATCTTCCTTCAAAGGGTTGTTGGAATTCCTTGGACTGGGGACGTATCCACGTTCATCTGCGACGTCCAAAGTTTTTCTGCGTGTATGACGGGGAAGGTTGCCAACTCAGGTATGACTCGTCACCTGATCGTGGATTAAATATTACGAGGAACTAGGTGATAGGTGAATACTCCAAAACAGTTTATTTTAAGGTATGGTTCGGGGCTCACCTGCACTGCTTTGTCAATATAAATTGATGTTAAATTATAAAACGTTAAATAAAAATATTCTTAATACATTTAAAGTACTTACTAGCATATATATATCAGTAATATTCAATAATCAGGCAGCGGTGGCCATGTTAGTTTGGGCATTCACTCTTATTATTGAGAGGAAGTGAATTCGAGTCCCGACGCAATCGAACTAATGTTCATTAATGGTGGTTAAATCTGTCATGGTCGCAATGTCTTCCATGTGAAATGATGCCTCTGGGGCTGGCAATTCTTAGAGTTTTCAACTTGATACCTGCTTCTAAATTACGAAGAACCATCTGTTTTCGGGGTCACGATGGCACACCTACTGGGGGACACACTAAATATAAGGGGTGTCACCCTTTCCACCTTTGAAGTGCTGATAAAGTTGGAGCTCCTAGTATCCGGGAGTTAAATAAATATTTAGTAATCAAAGTAAACAAATAATGAAAGAAGCAATAAAAAACAGATTATAGGAAAGTAATATAATGTCCGGCACGTAGCCAATCATTCTAACAGCTTGAATAACTTCCGTCATAAATTAATTAAAGAAAGAATTTAGATCTTGTTTTTAAAAGGAACATCTCACATCAGAAAATATACAAATAGAATTATTGCATACAAAACAAAAATTTTGTTGAAAAATGATCTAGCTGAAGAAGCAATAATGAAACTTAAAATAATAAAGATGGACAGAAGCCAGATCGAAATTTATTTGTGACTTTACGAGTCTGAATAATACCGATACCGCCAAAACAAGGTAAAGACAGGAGATCACGAGACAGATTTTAACAGTTCCGATTGGTTAACTCCATAGATAAAAAAAGTGTTCCATTTGGTTGGCTTCCAGATAAAGCAAGTCCGGCGCAGGCTTTAAAAGGAAGAGGTAATGGTTGAAATAAAAACACATTTTCAGACAGAAGAATTTTTTTTACTGCTTCTAACCTACGAAGAATTCAGAGATGGTTCTAAATGATGAAGAGGGAAAAAGAATTCCAGAGAATGTGACGAATGTGGTTAACATCACGAGTTGAGTTGTGTGATGTTTGCAATACGCTGATTTATGCTAATAAGATGGCAACAGAGCGCATTATTTATTTGCGGAATCTTGTGTTCAGTTTATGTGATTATAAACGCAGTGATTGATGACTATTGGCAGTGAAAAAAATTCATTTCTCACCAAGGTTAATGCTTCACGGCTATTTCCGCCAAGGGGAAATTTGATAAATTTTCTTGATTTCATTCCTTAGAAGATGGAATGAGAAGAATGCTAGGTATTGTCCATGCCAGATGTCACACACATTCTGACAAATCGCAATGCCAACTCAAACTAGTGTTTCAAATTTATTTATTGGAAAAACGGAAGAATCACGGTTAATGTAATAAGTCGAAATCCAAATAACAATTTTGTTTGTATCAACTGATAATTAAAAGCCAATTTTTGATTCTCATTTTATAGAAACTTCAAAATACATATTGTTGAAATACAATAATATAACATTATTTGAAAACACGAGTACACTTTAAAATCTCCAAGTGGACAACCAAAAGGCTTAATCAGCTGCAATAGCATTCTGGTTCATATTCGCGTAAAGGGAAAGGAAGAAAACTTCTACGCATCCATCTCTAAATGTCCATGCAGAAACGAAAAGCCGTTTCTGGGGTTCATTTATCATGCATATTTTCTATGTTGCAATTGGTTAGTTTTGCAATAGCAAAAGTATTTAACATAACGTTATCGGAAATTGTGCACAAGCCAATGTACAAAATACGGGTTCTTTTCTTCGCTTGTCTGAGGAATTATTGTTTAATGTTAAATTACTACTGCTCTACAACTTTACTTTATAATTGACTTTTTTCGTATCTTATTTAGTTTTCGAAATGGGATGGCTGACTTTCAAATTTTACCACAAATTTGCTGCAAATCATAATGTTTTTTAAGAATAAACATTCATATATACATAATATATATATATATATATATATATATATATATATATATATATATATATATATATATATATATAGAATTAATAGCACACTTTTATAAAACTAATCAAATAATAGATGGAGAATAATGCCTTGAAAATACGAAGTATAGTAAACAGAAGGAAAAATGTTCAATATATAGTTTAAAATTTCAAAGAAAATAGAATAAAGGAAAATGAAACGAAAATGGAGTGAAATTGGAGCGAAGTACTTCATATTTTTAATGTATTATTCTCCATCTAATATTTGATTATTATTCTCAATTTGGTTTTTGACTAATTTTATAAATACATTATTATTTTCCATTTGGTTTTTGATCAATTTTATAAAAATGTACTATTAATTCTATTTTAGTAATTCTATTTTAGCTGCTTTTGCGCTGAATGTATTGTTAAACAGAAGCGTGTGTCCATTCTTGTATTTTTCAATTTTTATATCTACTCTTGTATCTTTCAATTTTCACTTTCGCCTATGATACTTCGAATCTTGCTTTATATATATATATATATATATATATATATATATATATATTATATATATATATATATATATATATATATATATATATATATATATATATATATATATATAACATTATTACGTACATGTATATACCTTGCAATTTTGAGAAGATAGTTTTCAGAAAGGCAATAAGGCAAATTTTAAGATGTTAACCAATTACATTTAATTTACCAATTAATTAATTTCAATTATTTAAATTATTTTGCGTGAATATACGTACAGGAATAAAATGAAGAAATGAAATATAAGGGGCAATCTATTTTATATTCATGTCATACAGTCTGAGGTAAGGTAAACCTTTTAAATTTTGAAAACAATGTTCAACTGACGACGTCAACGCTCAAATTATTATTTTTCTCAAAAGGCTAACAAACAAATGAAAATACATAAAGACTAAGTAATGCTGGCCCTCACATAAGTGGATTTATACTAGAAATATGAACGAATTTATAGGTCATATGCGTATATTTTTCATTAACCGCTCCAAATTTAGTTTAAAATTAAAGAGACCCCAAAACATTTGTTAAAAAAATTCGATACTTAATTAAACAAATATGTTTTCATATTTTTAACTGGGAAATTAATAAAATGGAATAAAATTTCAATAAATATTCAAAAATTCATATTTTAAACAGTTATATCTAAAGGAAATATTTGATCATTTGATCCGTTAAGTGATTATAATTAGTTATCTTTAAATTTTATTTTTAAAAACTATTAACTTTGTAGCATTCAATCAAGAAAGAAAACTTTATGCTGGAAAATATCTGGTGACAAAGATTTCTTATGTTAATATATTTAACAAATTTTTCTCATGTTAATATATTTAAAGTATATAACAGTTTTAAAAGAGGCTATTTTTTTCCATTAATGTTTTGTCATTCTTCATACATTGAAGATTTTGCCTTTTATCATTCCTTTATTGTAAACAAGTCAAAATCAAATAATATAGGCGAAATAATCCAAAGTTATATAAAAAAATTAATTTTTTTAATTATAAAAAATGTTCTGTTAAAATTAATTTAGAATTATTTCTGAGAATTAAACATTTTTCTGATCAGCCATTAAAAAAGAAAAAACCATAAACATTTATACTTATTTGAGTTAAAATTACCTTACTATTTAATTGAAACTATTTTCGCTTTCGGACAGATTAATTTCCCTGGAGGAAAAAGTACGCATTAGTATGGTACTTACAGTAATAATTTTAGTATTGTATTTATATATATCGCTAATGGCGCATTTTATGATAAATAGTTTTTGATACCTTACAAAATAGATAAATAAAGTTCGGTAAAACATATTTTTTAACAGCAATAATTTATTGAAACTAATATTAAAAATTTTAAATCGAACAAAGTCAATAATTTAGATTTGAGAAAGATTTCTAAAGGAGTTCAAATACAGTAAAAATTTTAAAAAATAAGTGTTATATATGTATATATCATATTTTGGCACAAATGCCAGATCAGTAAATTTAGTGGTAAGGAATATAGGTATTTATGTCTTCGTTATGTACAGAAACTTTTTCAAAATGATGCATTGGTATAGCTTAAGCACACTAGATGTCTAAGTAAAAGGATTATTAACAAAGGTACTCTTCAACGACTCAGAATCATTCAGAATAGAGGAATTCCGGATTCGAAATGCTTTCCAACGGTGATAAAAAAAAGCGCTTATTTCGAGGGTGCCTATTTCGAAGTTGTATTTAGAAAACGTACAGAGTGATAATAGAACGGCAGATTTACACAAACACGGAGAAAGAAGTCGCATGGTATAGTAATAAAAGGATGCACAATCGAAAAGAATGGGTATTCATTACACCTATTGATATTTTTTCCAACGGCGGGCGCTTGGATGACGAACCCTATGCCACAACAAGGCCATAAATTGCTACCCGTTTATTGGATGGGCCACATTCATACATCATCACCGAAGAAAAGACAGAGAAACACAGAGAAAATAGAGAAAGAAAGTAACACCCATGCCCGAACCGGAATTCGAACCCGGGAGCCACAGCTCAGGAGTCAGGAACGCTAATCACTCAGCAATCGGTCGACACACCTATTGATATCAAATGAAAATAAAATATCAAAATTGAAGTGTAATTGACACTGTTTATAAGTTATAAGCCCTTAGATAAGCTCCATGTCCATATATATATATATATATATATATATATATATATATATATATATATATATATATATATATATATATATATATTATGAGCTAAAATTGAAATGCAGCAGAGAACAAGCAGAAAACATGTTGGTCGTGTCACAAAATGAATGTCGTCTCACTCATCTCTTCAATAGCATTTATTTATTACAAATGTCCAGAAATTTGGCTATTACCCTATTATTTCTCTTAATAGTATTTAAAATTAAGTATAAAGTCTAAATTTTGGAGACATCTTTCAAACACATATTTAAAAGTAAGGAAAAATATTTATCTATCAATATGGTTCAGAATTCCATACACCAGGAAATATTCGTAAAAATTGGATTCCGATAGCATTTTCTGCATTCATTGAATAGAGATCAAGAAAAAAGATTTAGAGTTTTTATTATGTGCAAATTATGCATTGTTTAATGATAGTTATTTTCATAAAAAGAAACAGCATAAATATAACTAGTTCTTCAAGATAAATAAAATAATTGTATGTGTAGCGTGTAGCATGTAGCTGGTTTAATAGGAACAAAGAAATAGGTTCCTTAAATAGCTCAAAATATTTTATTACAATTTTAGGTACAATTTGAGCACAACACAGATACACACAGATGCTACAAATAATACTAAATAACATCTAAAACATTTAAATTTGAAGAAAAAATAATAAACATGAGAGTCATATGGACATGTCTCATACCGTCGGTTGTTGGAGAGGGACTGGCTTCTCGTTGACGATGCCATGGGTGGCGCTGCAGATAGAATGCGCTACAGACTCCCCCTCTGGCTCCGCCGACGTCCCGGCAAGGAGACAGGATTGAGATTAGGAAGCTGCTGAGGGTGTCGACGTGGTCTTCCTCTACTTTTCAAAGGGAAAACAGGACCGTTATCTCTAGATGATTGTTGATAAGGCATCAACATATTGGTATGATAAGTACCGAGTACTTGATCAGGGGCAGCAGGGTCTGCAACATCATATGTATTTGGTGATCTATTTGTTAGGATAATATAAGGTCCTTCACGTTTGGGCATGAATTTCTTAGTTGTTTTGGTCTTAGACTTGCTTATGGGATGTAAAGTGATCCAAACTTTATCACCTGGTTGATAATAAGCGGGTCTATGCTTCTTGTCGAAGTACTCCTTTCTTGCATCTTGTTTTTGTTCTACACGTTCTCTAATTAATGGTGTAAGACGTGCAAATTCTTTCAAGTAAGGTGTTATCTCTGCAACGAAGTTATCGTTATCAATGACAGCTCTTATATCATGCTTGACATCATCTGTGGTTCGAAGCTCTCTTCCGAACTGAAGGTAAGCTGCCGTATGACCTGTAGAATCACATTTTGCAGTGTTTAAAGCAAAACGTATCATGGGTAGTTTGTCCTCCCAAGTATCATGTGAATCACCTACTAGAATTGCTAATTTGGGTTTTAGGTCTCGATTTTTCCGTTCAGCAGGGTTTGCTTGAGGATGGTATAACGGTATAAGATCTTGCTTAATACCCAGGATTTTACAAGTTTGTTGCATTACAGCACTGACGAACTGTACGCCATTGTCACTGATTACCCTTCTAGGTAGGCCATAGCGTAAGAAGACTTCTTCTATCAATATTTTAGAGCAATTGATAGCTGTAGCATCTTTTAAGGCAAAAAGTTCGACCCATCGTGTACTTGTATCTTCAACAAGAAAAATCCATTTTTTTCCAGTTGGGGTCTCTGGGAGAGGGCCAAACAAGTCTATTGCCAGCGTCTCAAATCTTTGTGAGTAAATAGGCGTTCTGAGTAATCCAGCAGGTTTCTGGTTGTTAGATTTGTACCGATTACATTCAGCACAATTTTTCACGTATTCGGCGATATACTTTCTCATGCCAGGAAAGAAATACCTAGAAGCAATTTTATGATACGTGTTCTCAGCTCCACAATGTCCTGCAGTGGGAGTATCATGATATTGCTGTAGGACACGTTCTCGCTCGTGACAAGGGACAACTAACTGTGCTTCTTCTGACTCTGTTTCAGGCGAATATCGATACAGTATTCCCTGATTCATCAGATACCCTCTACTAGTCCAATTTACATAGTTTTCATCTTTCCGACCACTTTCAAAGCACTCTATTATCTTTCTCACATCCTCATCCTTCAATTGTTCTTCACGAATATCTTTAGATTTCCTGGATGGCAAATCTATGGAAATAGTGTTCAAGTTACAAACAAATTTGTCCTCTTTATCAACTGGTCTGGACAGAAGATCTGCAATTACATTAGATTTTCCTGGAGTGTAAAGAATTTTCGGATGATATGACTGGATTTGAAGAGCCCATCGAGCTAAGCGTCCGGATGGCGATTTAATGCTCATAAGCCACTTCAAGGGTTGGTGATCAGATGCAATAATAATTTCTTGATTTTCCACATAGCCACGGAACTTTTCAAGTGCCCATACCACAGCTAATGCTTCTCTTTCAGTAGTTGAATAATTTCTTTCTGCTGAACTGAGCAATCGACTGGCATACTCAATCACATGTTCTTCCGGCCTTTCTCCTTGGATAAGGACTGCTCCTAGAGCGTAATTACTAGCATCAGTTCTTATGAGGAATGGTTTAGATCCATCTGGCTGAGACAACACAGGTGGTGAAATCAGCCGTCTTTTTAACTCATCAAATGCTTTCTGTTCGGTATCACCCCATGTCCATTGTTTATTCTTTTTTGTTAAGTCACTAAGGGGTCTAGCAACTTCAGAAAAATGGGGAACATATCTCCGAAACCAGGAACAAGTCTGTAGGAAGGACTGAACTTCTTTAGCACATTTTGGTGTTGGAATTTTTTGAATAGAAGATACTTTGTCAGCATCCACTTCCACACCTTTTTCAGTTATCCAATGACCTAAATACTTCACTCTGTCACAAGAAAAATGACATTTGCTTCTGTTAGCATTCAGTTTAAATATAGAAAGTCTTTCAAACGCTTTTCGTAAATCTGATAAATGTTCATCAAAAGTTTCTGATAAGATAATGATATCGTCAAGGTATGACAATGCAAAAACATCTTTGAGACCAGATCTAAATTTATCAATGAGACGTTGAAAAGTTGCGGGTGCGTTGCGCAACCCAAAAGGCATACGTAAAAATTTAAAAGTTCCAAATGGACAGATGAATGCAGTCTTCTCTTGGTCCGATTCATGAACTTTGACCTGATGATAACTAGATCTTAAGTCTATCGTAGACATGTATTTCGTCGACTTGGCTTCAGTCAATAAATCATCCATTCTAGGTAGTGGATAGTTATCCGGAATAGTAGTTGAGTTTAACTTACGGTAATCAACACACAATCTGATGGTACCGTTCGGTTTAGGCACTAATACCACAGGACTTGCATAAGGAGATTCACATTCCTCAATTATTCCTTCTGTTAGTAAGGAATCTAGCTCTTTCTTCAACAACACTTTCTTTGCAGGTGTCATTCTATATGGAGGTTCAGCAACAGGTAGGCTATTTCCAGTCTGTATTCTGTGTTCAATAAAAGGAGTAGGTTCTCCCCCTGGTTTGAAGTTATTTTCAAATTCTTCCAGCAATGAATTTAATTTATGACGTTGTTCTCTTGTCAAGTGTTTTCCTTCATCATTTCTCAATTGCACAGAATTAGAGGTTCCTGAAATTTCAGCAGACATATCAGGCGAAGTTAATTTTTGCGACATTATTACTTTTGCAGCACTTACGGTTTCAGATGTTTCCTGATAAAATGGATAATGTCTGTGTGGATATTCACTAAAATGCCAAGTGCCATTCTGGATGTTAAGCACAATACCAGCAGCCTGGAGAAAGTCAGTGCCAAGCAATGTTCTATTACCTTTAGCATTTGGTAACGCAATAAATTTCATACGAACTTTCTTTCCTTCTACATTAAGATTCACGACTGTTGTCAAGGCTGGGACATTTCTTTCTTTTCCATCAGCAAGTACCATGGTAATATTCTTCTTTTGAAATTTAAAACCTTTCTCTTTCAATAAACAAAAAAATCTCTCTCCCGCAATGGAATTTGATGCACCTGTGTCGGCACAAAAAGCTGCTTTTTCACCACAAACAGTTAAAAAAATTGAGCTAGACAATGAATCTGAAGCTTGTGCGGTATACAATTTTACACCATTAACAACTGTTTTAGCCTCTTCTTTTAATATGTTGCACTTTGGACACTTAGACTGAATAAAACCAGGATTACCACATCCATAGCAATGAACCGAAAAATTTTTTCTGGCTTGTCTTTACTAAATTTTGGACTTTCATAGTTGGAATATTTTATTTTGTTATGTTCCCTAGAGTTAGGAGGCTTATAGTTTCTTTCTGAAATAGATTTAACATAGTCTTTGAAATTTGGCTTCTTAGCAAAGATAGGTGAATTTTTCTTCATTCCCAGTCTTACATTTTCATAACTGTCAAGCTTTTCTGCAAGTTCTAAAGGATCATTCAGCTCTGACCATTGATCAACAAAATGTTCTCTTACCTCTGGAGGTATTCTTTTCTTTAACTGGTCAGCTATAATTAAGTCTTGCAATTTCTCAAAAGTGATGATATTCAACTCCTTTACCCATCCCTCGAAATATGATTTAATTTCAAAATAGAAGTCTTTCCATGTTACCTCTGCACTTTTTCTATGTTGCGAGAACATCTGCCGAAACCTATCTGATGTAAGGCGAAAACGCTTCAAGAGCATCTCTTTCGCCTTTGAGTAGTCGTTAACATCTTCTTCATTTTCTCTAGCAATTAATTGATTTATTTCGGCTGGCAATGAGCCTATCAAGTACAGCATCCAATTCCTTTCAGGTATATTCACTAATTTTAATTGACGTTCAAAAACTGTCAGGTACAGTCCTATTTCATCCTTATTGGGATTAAATTTTGGGAGAATACGATTCAGATCCCAATTTGTTTTCTCTGCTTCACTGGCTGGAGCTGTGGCAGTGGAGGAAAGTACTTTTTGAGCTTCCACTTGAAGTTTTAAGCGTTGCAATTCATGCTCTCTTTCTTTTTCGTATTCAGCTTGTTTTTCTTTTTCAAGCCGTTCCTCTATTATATTAGTTAGCATATTTTTCACTAACTCTTCATCATAATCGTTTGATTTGGTTATAATATCTTTCAGTTGAATTACTTTTAAATCATCTGCTACCCCTAGCCCCATTTCTATAGCGAGGTTTCTCAAATCTTCTTTTTCCCTTTCCCAAGGAAGGCCATTTTTGCATGAGTTTATTTTTAAGAGTTCTAAAGTTATTTTCAACTGATTTAAATACTGATTTTTTAAAATATGTGTTTATTTATTTTAGTTAAAACGAAATTTAAACACCATCAGTCTTAAATACTATTATGTGAAAATATAAACATTTTAACTTTAAACATAAGTAAAGTATAACCTATTATTATTTATCCAAATATTTACTGCAAATAAAATGAACTCTTAAATTATTGTAAATAAACCTGAAATATTCATATGATATTCACTGAAATCAAACAAAACCAAAACAAAGCATTTCACAATTCTACCATAAATTTTATTTTCCTTTCATTTATAACTCTTTACTTTCGTTTTATAATTATCAATAATTACTAAATGTGTACCTTTGTTTATAAATTATACTTTATCAATACTTTAATACCACATTCAATAATTCAAAATATATTAATTGAGATAACTTAATCATATGCATTCAAAGAATATTTTATATTAAAATAACAAAATGTTTTATTGACTTTTTATATAACTTAAAAGTTCTTCAATTTTTCTAGAATATCAATTCTGATACCTTTTACCAAAATATTAATAATAATGTTGTAATCTTAATTTATATCCTTAAATATATACATGGAATACAATATATTTTCATTCTTTATTCAATGAAACCACTTACTAAAAAAATAAAACACAAAGATTCTAAACAGAAAGTGAATGACGAAAAAAATTAAATAAATAAAAATAGCATTCATAGATATTGAAAGGCTAGACAGTGAGGCGTATATGAAAGCAATAACAACGGTCGTTTGCGGCGCCTTGTTTCGTGTTTTAAATCAAGACAAAAGTATCATCTCATGAAAATTGAACAGTCACCAGACAATTAAATTCTGTTAGATACTATATTTTAAACACTATCTCACTGTAAAGAATATATTTTCAACTATTCAGAATTAAGAAATATTATATATGAGAAATAAAAATATTCAGAAGTAACAGAGATATTAATTCACGTACACATACTATAATACTTCAAATATAATAATAAAATAAATATATCTTTTAATTCAATACTCTAATACAAAATATTATTCATTTAATAATATGTGAAACATATCTACCAAATCAAACAAATAATTATACTCGCAAGTAATAATATTGTTCAAAATTCCAGAACATAAAATAATAATACTTTTATAGAACACAACTTATAAAGAAACTTTTTATATAGTTTTATATTCATACGTGCTTAAACATTAACATTTTTGTGCTTAAACGTAACTTAATTTTAATTCTTAGTACAGTATAAAAGCAACTTATCTGGAATTTTCAGATCGCTGAACTCCTTAAACGAACTAGCACAATTATCTCGGATGAGATTACACTTCGGAATCGAAAAATAATGATCTCGGATGAGATTATACTTCTAATGAATCCATAAAACACTACACATCAGGAGGTAACCTGTAAAATTTTGAGTTCCCCTCCAACAACAAAATTTAATTCTGGGTAGAATTTTCAAGAGCAAAAAGAAACTCGAACTCGGGTCTCACGTTGGGCTGCCATTTTTTGTAGCGTGTAGCATGTAGCTGGTTTAATAGGAACAAAGAAATAGGTTCCTTAAATAGCTCAAAATATTTTATTACAATTTTAGGTACAATTTGAGCACAACACAGATACACACAGATGCTACAAATAATACTAAATAACATCTAAAACATTTAAATTTGAAGAAAAAATAATAAACATGAGAGTCATATGGACATGTCTCATACCGTCGGTTGTTGGAGAGGGACTGGCTTCTCGTTGACGATGCCATGGGTGGCGCTGCAGATAGAGGGCGCTACAT
>JAJQOW010002162.1:0-22969 GCA_037975125.1 Latrodectus hesperus | reverse complement strand
CACTATAATTATTTTAGGTGTGAATTAAAATCACGAGTTATTGATTAGTTAGTTCGTCAAGTAACTATCATTTTTTGCTTATGAAGTTTGCTTAGGCATACATACATAGGAGTGCTGGTTGGTTGGTTGGGTTTTATGGCGCAAGGTCCAAAATCGGACATGCTGCGCCAAAACTAAGTTTTTGTTGTTTTATTATTTATTTATTTTTTTTCAAAAACCCAAGCAACATTTAAAAATTTTAAAATACAAAAATCTGTGTATATAATACTTTAAAATAAAATTTATAAAATAAAATATATGTATAATTTTAAAATTTAACATACAAATAAAATAAAATGTAGGAAACCTATTGCTCTTAAAAAAGCGAATAGGTTTCTATGGGGTGGATCCCCTATTAAATCAAATAAAGTTATAAAATCTGTATTAAAAAAGTGTATACGTAAATGGTTAAAACATGAACATGAAATTAAAATATGATGCACAGTATAAGGTTCATCACACGTTTCACACCAAGGATTTAATTCACTCAAAAACAAATATCTGTGTGTGAAACGTGTGTGTCCGATACGAAGGCGAGTCAATCTAACATCTGCACTTTGTACCGGTAAAACTGACAATGAGATGAGGGATGAGAAAATGGTATGCAATTTGTTGACGACCTGCAAGTTCCATGATTCTTGCCAAAGACCATATATAAATTTTTTGATAGCCTTTCTCACATCTGAGAGAGGAACCGATGGTAATATTGGATCTAATGCAGCCTTTGCAGCTGCATCTGCTCTCTCATTTCCTTCAAGACCCATGTGGCTTGGTATCCAACAAAATACAATTTCTTTTCCCTTGCCAGCAAGGGAATCCAATGGTTTAAAAATTCTCGACGCAACAGGATGACAGTTAACACTATTGTTTTTCAAGGCTTCAATAATACTCATGCTGTCAGTATATATACAATATTGATGATAGTCGTCTGTATTCACATGCTGAAGCGCGTAGCAGATGGCATTTGCTTCAGCAGTAAGGACGGAGCAGGATGAATGTAGGCTGTGACTAAAAGCTGTATTATTGATAAAAACTCCACAGCCCACATGTCCTGCTGTTTTAGAACCGTCTGTGAATACAGGTTTGTATGATTGATACTGACAGCGATGAGAAGAATATAGCTGCTGAAAAACAATAGGTGTTGTGTCAGATTTTCTATAGTAAGCAAAGGCATTGATAAAAGTATATGTTGGATTATACCAAGGCGGATGAGCATATTGATCGACAGACTCAATCCGAATATCACATAGGTCTGTGAGCCACAGAAGTGATTTGGCTCGTGTGAGAAACGGAGGGATGCTCATTGGACGAGCATCATATAGTCTCATGAGAGAAGTGTTTGGAACCATGGAACGTATCGGATGATTAGAGGTCGACATGACCTTAGCATAATAATTGAGAGACTGCTGCATTCGTCTCAGGTCTAACGGTAATTGATGACATATCACGTATAGACTCTGGACGGGTGATGTGCGGAATGCCCCAGAGCATATCCTCAAAGCAGAGTGATGAACTGTGTCCAACCTTCGTAACACAGAAGATCTAGCTGATCCATAAACAACACTTCCGTAGTCAATGCGGGACAAGATCAGTGATTGATATACTCGAAGAAGTGATGCGCGATCTGCACCCCAAGATGTATTTGGCAACACCTTGAGGATATTAAGCGATCGCTCACACTTCTTCCGCAAATATAGAACATGCGGAAGAAAAGTTAATTTTCGGTCAAAGATAATGCCCAAGAATTTTATTTCTTTGACTACTTGTATTGGAGTATTGTTGATGTAAATTATTGGATCATTATGCAGGCTAGTCTTTCTGCAGAAGTGGACACATTTACTCTTGCTTGGTGATAAGGTATAGCCATTCTCAGCACACCATGCAGCAAGTTTGTTAACTGCTGTTTGCAGTTGTCTCTCAATTAATCTTATGTTAGACCCCTCACATGATATTTGCAGGTCGTCGACAAACAAAGTGCCATGTACTGATGATGGAAGTTGATGAAGTATGTTACTGATGAAGAGACTAAAAAGTGTGACGCTTAAAATTGAGCCCTGAGGAACACCTTCAGATTGTGTAAAAGTATTGGATGTATAGCTTCCAATACGTACTTTAAAACCACGGGAGCATAAAAAATTCTGTAGGAATATCGGCAAATTACCCCGAAAGCCAAAATCATATAATGTACGGAGAATTTCATAACACCATGTACGGTCGTATGCCTTCTCGATGTCAAAGAAAATGGAGACCAGATGGTTCCTCCGCACAAAAGCATTGCGGATTTGGGTCTCCAAATATGTAATATTATCAAGAGTGGATCTCCCTTTACGGAAGCCACTCTGATTAATATGTATACATTTATTTTTTTCTAAGACATATACGAGACGGGCGTTAACCATACGTTCGAGAGTCTTACATAAGCAACTCGTCAGAGCAATTGGTCGATAATTTGAAGGATCTGAAGGATCCTTACCAGCCTTGAGGACAGGAATCACTATTGCTTCTTGCCATATAGATGGAAATTCATTTTCCGTCCAGATCCTATTGAACAGGTAAAGTAAGTTCAACAGGGAGTCTGGACTCAAATGTTGAAGCATGACATAACTGATTCCATCAGGTCCTGGACTGGTGTTATTGGCCTGCTGTAATGCTTTCTTCAGTTCAAACATTCCGAATTCACAGTTGTACGGTAAAGTTTGTCGATGGTTGAAGCGAATTGGTACTCGCTCAGCTCGACTCTTAGTCCTCAAAAACGAAGGACTGTAAGAGTTCGAGCTTGAGACGTTAGCAAATGCTTCACCAAGGACGTTAGCTATATCCGTAGGAGAAGAGTATATAGCAGCTCCGGATATTAAAATAGGAATAGAAAATTCTCTATAAATTCCATTGGCTGCTTTCACCCTTCTCCACAACTGCTTACTGGAAGTTGAAGATGTTATAGAAGATACATAGCAGGACCAGGATTCCTTCTGACTTTGACGACGGGCTCTGCGAGCTAATGCTTTTGCTCTCTTAAAGGCGATAAGATTCTCCGTTGTGGGGTACCTCCTAAATATCCCCCAAAACTTCCTCTGTTTTTTATATGTTTCTTGGCATTGTTTGTTCCACCAAGGTTTGCAACGCCTGTGTGATATAGAGGAACTCTTAGGTATTGATGCATCAGCTGCTTTCTTAATTGTGTCAGTGACTTTACTAACGGCAATATCAATATCTTCGATCGAGACCATTTTATCATCAACAACTGCCAATTGTGTAAATAACGTCCAATCTGCCCGACTGTACACGTAAGTAGGTAAGCGTTGTCTTACACTACTACCTCCAGTCTGGGAGATGACGAGAGGAAAATGATCGCTATTATGCAGATCATTTCCTACATTTAAATTTAACAATGGCAGTAGTGAGGGAGAACTAATGGCCAGATCGAGAGAATGAAATGTTCTTGTGGGTATGTGAAAGTAGGTCTTTTCGTCGGTATTAAGCAGACAGAGACTGTTATCTGAAATAAACCGCTCTATCTGCCGACCGCGAGAGTTGGTATCATCACTTCCCCACAAAGAATTATGGCCGTTAAAGTCACCTAACAGCAGAAAAGGCGTTGGCAGCTGATCTATTAATGCATCGAGTTCCTCTTGGCGGATGACATCATGTGGTGGCAAATACAAACTACAGACTGTCAACAAGCATGATGTGTGAATTTGCACAGCTACAGCCTGTAGTGTAGTATTTAAATGTTGGGCAGTGCTGGGATAGTTGTTGGATGTTAATATGCAAACACCTCCAGACACTGCACCATCGTCACCACAGTCTTTTCTAAAGCTTTTAAACCCACGCATGGAGAAGTTATTGCTTGACTTCAGGAATGTTTCCTGAAGTGCAACACATGCGGGGTTGTAGGCTGAAATTATAGACTTGATGTCATCATGATGAGAACGCAAACCATGGCAGTTCCAAGAAACAAAGGAAGTTATTGTTGAATTTTAAAAGCTCCTTTCCCGGAGCTGGAAGGCATGTCATCTGACATCTCCTCAAGTGACAGATCTTCGTCAGAGGGATGCAGAGACACAGCATCAGCTTCCAGGGATAAGGCTTTACGGGTGGATATGGAGGGTCTAGAATTGCCCTCCTTTGCAGATCTTAGTTTTAAGGCCTTTATACCTTTTGATCTGGAAATAGGAGCTTTTTTGCGGGTAGTCGATGTGGAGGTCGATTTTGGCCTTTGTGCGGTAGTAGGGGGTAATTTAACTATC
Organism: Latrodectus hesperus; assembly: GCA_037975125.1. Lineage (NCBI taxonomy): Eukaryota > Metazoa > Arthropoda > Arachnida > Araneae > Theridiidae > Latrodectus > Latrodectus hesperus. Next base: position 18,683 of record JAJQOW010002162.1, on the reverse strand, counting down.
GGAAGTGAGAGAGCATCCGTTTGTGTGCTAGTCGTTCTGGTGATCTTGGCAGCAACAGTAGCATAGCTGACTCCTACTTGAGGTGTGCGAGCTGTAACAGCCCGTCTCGCCTCAGGATAGGAACAATTACTCTTAACTTTGGTGGTGGTGATCTCTTTTTCCAGTATCCAGATAGGACAACTTCTAGCGTAGGAGGGGTGGTCACCCTTACAGTTGACACACCTCTCCTTTGCAGTGCAAGACGAACTGTCGTGGCCAACTGCTGCGCAGCGAGCGCAAGTCAGTTTGCCCCTGCAAGTCGCTTTGGAGTGACCAAATCTCTGGCACTGGAAACAACGCAAAGGATTTGGTATAAACGGCCTAACGGATAGATGCATATACGCAGCTTTAATATGCTGCGGTAGGTCTGGCGTCGCAAATGTCAGTACGAGATGTTTAGTATTAATAGTCTGCCCATCCCGTCTGACAGTGATGCGTTTTACTGCACAGACCTTTTGATCTTTTAGATTATCTAAGATCTCGTCCGCAGGCGAATTTAACAAATCCTTGGCGGATACCACACCACGTGAAAAGTTAAGATTAATATGAGGTTGGACGGACACCTCAAGGTTAGCTAACGTTTTCATGTTGCTAATCAGAGTCGCTTGTGCTTCCGAAGCAACTTCTACCATTAGATCTCCAGAACGAAGTTTCCGGATGCTCTTTACTTCTCCGATATTTCCAGAAATAGCTTTTTGAATTAAGAAAGGGGATACAGTATCAAATGTACCCTCCTTTAATTTCACAATATAAAATTTAGCTTTTAGTAATGTCAATGTGTGCTCCCGTGGGAGAGAAGAGAAAAGAAATGTTTCCATATTAGAGATGGAATATTCGGGACCTGACGGCACCACCCACCACCGAGTCCAACAAGGGGATGCAGACCAGCTGCACCAGTGCTAGCCAGGTCCTATACGCTCACAGTACATCCCTGAAGTGGCCTCCACCCTTAACGAGTCACCCAGTAGATGTACCGATCGCTTGATCCATAAAGCCGATTGATGTGCTGAGGACCACAACACACCTCCCGTTTACCTGAAGCAGAGGCCAAAGCAATGTGTTGGTCTCTGGAGGCCTCAATTACCAGGATCCTCCTTTCCAGGGACACGGGTCTCCACGCACGGCAAACACGCGGGTGATTTAGTCCCCAAGAGAAGCTAATAGCAACAGAGCGGCGAAAGCTACTCAAGGGGAGCCCTCAACCTCTTGCGAGGCAACCACACTGAGGGAGAAGAGGAAGAAAATGCAGAAGAGTAGAGGAGAGAAGAAGAGAAAGAAGAGGACAGATCACTAGGGTACCTCGGGATTGTGACACCCGTGTTTACCTAAAGAAGGTAAACCCCCTGAGGGGATACATAGGAGTGCAACCGAGCTTCAGACTTTAACATAAGCTTAACAGGTTTGAAATACTCGCCATCAATAAGCTCGTCGTCATTGTGAACCACAGTCAGATGATGAGATCTCACTTGAGCTTGCCCCTCCTCTTCACATCCACGAAACACCAACGAAAGAACTTTGAACGTCACAGATGAACATGGATACGTCCCCAATTCACGGAGCAAAACAGGGAAGGAGAATGTGGTCACCCTCCCAATTACTTTCCGCGATAAATGATGCTTCACTTTGTTAATCTAATCGGGAAGTGGCATGAAGTTACAATAGCTCAAGCTGATTATATAGGGAGATTTTAAATGCTTAAAAAATAAATTATTAAAATATTTGTACTGGGGAGAAAAATACAAAATAAAGCTGTAGCTCTTTAGAAAATCATGATACTATCAGAGTAATTCATTCTTGAATATCAAAGAACCAAAAATATTATGACCACCATACACCACGTGACATTACGCCACTTTGATGACGTGGATGGAATGTGATCATGCGAAAATGGTTTATTAATTTTCGTGTAAAACATGCAGTACCATTCACGTGACCACTTGTTTGATAGCATGGTAAACTACTGATTTATGTGACTTTGGCTGTGGACGGATTATGAATGTCTGAACACTCAGAATGCGTACCTTCGAAATTAGCTGCTCACATCGGATGTCACTTTGATGATGTAGATGGTATGTGATCTAGCCAAAATGGTATATTAATTTTTGTGGAAAACATGCATTACCATTCACATGATTACTTGTGTGAAAACAGGGAAAATTTGACTTTGGCAGTGGACAGATTCTGATAGTCTGAAGACTAATTCGACGGAAACACAACTTAGACTCCATTTCGGACCACTGCAGTCAATCATGATTTAGGTGGAAATCTGTTCTCAGGATAGAATGAAGAAAAACATAAACAGTTCAACTGAAGTAGAGGCAAATGCACAAAGAAAATGCCTAACACATCCATAAAACAAGCAAAAAATATATCTAAGGAAACTTTAAATTATCCGTGCTGATAGAAACTTAACACCATAATGTATTACTCTTTTGTCTTATTTCTTATTGAGATTAGAAATTTTAAAACAATATCGTTGAAGTTTTTAAACTAGGAATTCCGACTATAAATATAAACAGAAAATTTGGGATGGGGGTTGTGTGTTAGACATAATTATTTTTATATCTAATCATCTATCCTGCTGCTGTAAATACACTCATGTCCATAAATTAAGGACAATTCAGAATCACACAGAAATTAAACTCTAAAATAAAAATTTCACGTGTAGATTTATCACACACATCTTGAAGAATAATATACAAATTACAAGAAACCACCAGATGGCGCCGATAGTACGTCACAATGACGAGAGTGTAAGATAGGGATATATAAGGAATGGTTTCAAAGAAGTAAAATTGTTCACAAGCACTTTAAAAACTTTTCAGTGCAATAACCGCATATTTATTGTACAAAGGAAACATTTGGATGATGTTTTACGTGGTAGATTTATCAGCCGTCTGGAATGTTGACATAATCAGCTGGAAGAATCCGAGGAACTTGAAATTACCTTCAGTGTCATCTCTAGGCTTCAGCAACGGCTCCAAGATGATGGTAATGTGAATAGACGTTACAGCACAGGTCGCCCCCGAGTTACAACGCCGAATGAAAACCGGTGTTTTGCAGTTACTGCTAAAAGAAACAGACAGAGCATAGCATCAGACTTGTCTTGTCAGCTCTCTACAGCTACCGGTATGACAGTTTCAAGGCAGACTGTGTACAGACGCTTAAGGCTCATTAGTCTATATGCTCGTAGGCCTGTCAGATGAGTTCCACTAACCACAACTAACTGTCACTTGAAGCTAGCCGGGAGTATAGAGCATAAATTTTGGACATCACAACAGTAGTCTTGTGTCATGTTTTCCGACGAGTCCAGGCTTAGCTTTCAGTCTGATTCTCGCAGGACTTTCATATGGAGAGGGCCAAGTACCCGTTATCGCCAAGAGAACACCATTGAAAGACACCGTTACGGTGGTGCAGGATTGCTCGTATGGGGAGGAATTATTATGGGTTCCAGAACTAACCTGCATATTCAGAATGTAACCATGACAGGCCACATCTATCGGGATGTCGTTCTGAAACAACATGTACGTTTGTTTTAGGGCGCAATGGGTACAAAATTTCTATTTATGGATGACAACGCTGTCCTCACCGTGCAAACGTTGCAGACGAATGCCTCCAATCGGAGGATATCACCTGTATGGACTGGCCAGTATACTCAACGGACTTCAATCCAATACAGCATGTGTAGGCCATGCTTGGCAGATGAATTCCAGCCCGGCAACCCCCTCCCACATGTCTACCGGATCTTCGGAGAGCATTGCTTGATGAGTGGTGTAATATTCCACAAGATCAGATCGATAATTTGATTCTCAGCATGCCTAGGCGTTGTACGGCCTGTATTGCATCGTCTGTGAGGGTATATTATGTATTAATGTTCATACCAACCATGTTATATTGGTTTTTGTAAATAGGTTCTTTTTTGAAATTTGCTCCAGGGAGTAAAAATCGCAATTTTTTTAATGATATCAAACATGCAACATCCTTTTTGCTTTTTACCTTTTATTTAATATATAGACTTTTCAAATAAGTCACATTTGTTTTGTTTGTCTCTTTCTTTGCCTGAACTTGCATTATCCTTAATTAATGGACACGAGTTTGTGTGTAATTTGATCCCTGCATCTCTTATAACAACCATTTGAGCTGTAATTTTGATCTCGTAAAACATTTGAATACAAAATGAACATGAAATGACTCTGGGTTAATTAGTAAGCCTGACAACCAAGGGGGAAGAAAACAGAATTTACAAAAAAAGTTTTCGGAAATTGTGAAAGTTATATATTTTTAGTTTAAAAAATTGGATAGCATATAATTGAATAAAATACTCAAAAATCTATTAGAAACCAAATAATATTCCATAACACCAAAAAGTGATGTTGATATTTGGCGCATCTAATCCCATTGTTAATATGACAGATTTAATTTAATATTGTCTATAAACAATCACCATAAAAAAGCAAAATTTATTGTAAAAGCTAAAATTAAAATGAATAATAGAAACAAAAGTTCGAATTTAGATAATCAACATGAAAATCTTGTAGAATTAAATATCAGAGAATTTAGGTTTATAAAATTTCGGTTGAATCCTGTTTGGACCCACCCCATTGCCAAGAGCGAAATGCGGAGCTTAAGTTGCAGATTACACAGCCAAACTGGATTCCTTCATATATAGAATTTCAAAGTGCGTGTTTATTGGTTGCGACTATATGACAACCGAATTTTTAAAATGAATTAACAGACAAAAAATTTTTTTAATTAAAATGATATTTTTAGAGATATTTATTTAAAGCTGTAAAAATTAAATAATATTTTACAAATTTTAATACAAAATGATAGCATTTTTTAATATTTGTGTGTCAAATAATAAAAATAATAATTAGGGAGAATTATGGGATATACGAAACATTCTCTTTTTTAAAGCATATTATAAGAAGCAAGTGATTTTAATTCAAAACGGGTGCTTGGATCAATACAATGTTTAAACATTACGTTATGGTTTATTTTTTAAAAGAATATATATATATATATATATATATATAAATATATATATATATATATATATATATATATATATATATATATATATATATATATATATATATATATATATATATATATATATATATATATATACAGGGTGGCGCACGGCAGACGGATGAATATCAAAAGTCAATAAAACACAAAATATTAAAGAACAACGATATTTTTAATTTTGTTCTTATACACTGACAAGGGAAATTAGAGTTTAGACAGTTTTGAATAAAATATCGCCCAAATGGTGGCCCTCACACTCCACACATTGCCTACGCCTTTTCCTGGAATTTCCATGGACTCTTTCCAGCATTTCTACAGAAACCTGTTGGATGCTGGCCTGAATGTTGCCTATAAAGGCTTCCAGGGTCCTAGGACGGTCTTTGTAGACGAGGAATTTTAGGAAGCGCCACAAGAAAAAGTCACAGAGGGCCTTTTCCTGAAATTTTCATGGACTCTTTCTAGTATTTCTACAGGAATCTGTTGGATGCTGACCTGAATGTTGCCTTTAAGGGCTTCCAGGGTCCTAGGATGGTCATTGTTGACGAGGGATTTTAGGTAGCCCCACAAGAAAAATCACAGGGGGCCAAATCTGGAGACCGCGCTGGCCAGTGCAAATTGCCTCGCTTGGAGATGAGGCGCCCAAGGAATCGGTCACGCAAAACATCCAGACAAACTCTTGCCGTATGGGCCGTGGCCCCATCTTGCTGAAACCAGATGTCATCCAGGTTCATCTGCTCCTGTTCAGGCAAGAAAAATGTCTGGATCATATTGAGGAAACGTACAGAAGTCACAGTTGCCGCTCGATCATTTTCTTCAAAAAAGTAGGGCCCGATGATCCCCGCCCTCGACAAAGCACACCAAACTGTGACTCTGTCAGAGTGTAGGGGCCTCTGGTAGAGCTCCATAGGGTTTGTCCCACTCCAGTAGCGTATGTTTTGTTTATTTACACAACCGCTGAGGTGAAAATGTGCCTCGTCAGAGAAGAAAACAGAGTATGGAGGCAACGCAGCAAGCATGTTTTCGCTACTGCGTTGATGTTTTTCATAATCCAGTGGTTTTAACTCTTGAGCAACAACCATCTTATAAGGGTGTAAATGGAGGTGTCCTTTGATGATTCTTTGAAGGGAACGTCTTAAAATTCCAAGGGCACCAGCCTGTTTACGAAGGGAACTCCTAGGAGACTGCTCAACTGCAACTCGAACTGTCTCGATGTTTTCCGGGGTTGAGACAGTTCTCCTAGGGCCCCTCTTTATCGAGGACACATTTCTTGTGTCTTTAAAGGCTTTCACCCACGCAAGAATTCTGTTCTGATTGGGAACTCTACCGCGAGGGGCAATGCGGAAATCCCAACGGAAAGCGCGCTGCACGTGGACAATCGAACGGCCGTTTGAAAAATATGCTTCCACGCAAAACACACACAGCGCTACAGACCATTCCATCTTGTTAACTGACCATAATATGGAGACAAATTTCCAAACTCGCTCTTTCGAACTACACCTTCTTCGAGCAGCGCCAACGGTTAGGAAGCGAGCAATGGTCTTTTCAAATCTATCCGTCTGCCGCGCGCCACCCTGTATATATATATATATATATATATATATATATATATATATATATATATATATATATATATATATATATATATATAAACAGAGCTGTGTTCGTTTTAAAAATATGAGTTAAAAAGAGAGCGAAAGGATTCTGTTAACAGACGAGAATGGAATGCAAGGATATTGAGAAAAAGATATAAGGTAAGCACTTTTATTGTTCGAATTCCGAATTTGAAGATACTACAAATAAACTTTATAGAAAATGAAAATTTAATTTTCATAGATGATGTTATTGATAGTGCGATATTAGTAAAAACGAAATATTATAACAAATGATTATGCATATTTTAATCATCTAACAAATATAAATAACATTATATTTTTATCTTTAACTTTTTCATATTTTATAATAGATATTCTTATAAATTGAATAAAATTAACATTCAAGAATTTTGTCTTAAAATACTGTTGTAATATGTTTATATAATAAATATATTCACAACTGCAGTACTCAAAATTACGTGAAATTGCTAATTTTGCTTGGCGAGAAAATATTTGTCTTCATTTTTTCTGCTTCTGCAAGCGGTGAGCCAATATTGAATTTTACTAAGATTTCTTTGAAAAAATTTGTTTTAAGAACTACACTTTCATTTTATACAATTAATTTTTAGGTTAAGTCAAGTATGCGAAATATTTTTCATAGATGAGAGAAAGCGTAGTTATATATATATAAATTATTACAAGAATATAATTAAATTATAAAGACAAATATTCCCTCCAAAAATAAATGGCTGAAAAATAATATACTCTTTTGTAAACTGAATTCATATTTGACATTTTTTAAAAAAAACCAAGCAAGCAATATTGCTGTTATTTTCCCTAAAATAAATACAGTTTAAAATTATTTTAAAATAAGTCATTTCCCGGAATAATTAGGATTTAACAGAAAAAGAAGTGCAGTTTTTAGAAATATAATTGAAATACGTATTGGAGCATTAAATTTTTTGTTAAAGTTGTTAGTTTGTAATTTTTTCCAGTTTTCAGGAAAATACTATTTTCAATAGCTTCTGTAAAAAGTGATGACGAAGTTCGTTATACGATGTCTATTAGTTTCATGTTACATATAGTTCTACGTATAATCAAATTTAAAGACGTCACGAATGATGTATTTTCACAACCAATCATCGTAGATATCTGAATATGAGTCCTTATTACTCGAGAAAAACATTTGATCTCTTCAAAACTAATCTTATGAATACATGATCACAATAAAAGTTTTAATATATCAACAAGTAAAATCATTTTTAGATTGGTATATTTTTGTATTTTGCTCATATTTCTCCCTCACCATATCTTGTAACCCTTAACTTATCTATATTTTAATTATTCAATTTATGAAGTTGCTATGAAATTTAAGACAAAATATTTAAACACGGGGAAATATAAGGTGGTTAAAATTAAATCTTCGGTATAATTTGATACTCGTAGTTCTGGTTCTGCGGAACAATCAGAATAAAACTTTAAATACAAGCAAATAATAGAAAATTAAATAACCCTATTTTAAGTTTGTCTACAGACTGTTGTTGAGAAAGTTGTGAAATTTTGTGGGTAGGATATAATTTCTTTTCTTAATGGCGATGACAAGGTGACTAACCCTTAGGCACAACAAATCCAGATACTGCAGCTCATTACCCTGGGAACCAAGTTACAAAGACGAGTAGCATTACCCACGTCATACCACAACAAACCCGTTCTTAGGGTGGGCCACATTCATTCATCGGACACATTCAGTGTAAGGACAAAGAAAGAGAGGAAGAAAGAAGGGAGTATTAATGCCCAATCCGGGTTTCGAACCCGGGACCAATAGCTTAGGAGTCAGAAACAATAACCACTTAGTCATCGATCGGCTGTAGGATGAAATGAAATAATAGAAACTGTGTTTAAAATAAAAGCTAAAAAAGCAATTAATTATAATTCTCGCCACAAGGGTATATTAATTTTAATGAAATATATATATATATATATATATATATATATATATATATATATATATATATATATATATATATATATATATACACAATGAATTTATAACAAACATTTATGAATTTTCAAATAGTATTACACAAAAAATACATACTGTCTTAACACCAGCATACTTCCCTATATCTAACCCAGAGATGAGCTCTAGCAGTTAGATGGAAGCAGCCGGGTGGGAGTCTTCGTCACTTGGAATCAGGGAGCAAGCAGAAGACTCCCAAAACTTGGCTTGCTACGCCTAGAGGTATCACTTCACTTGGAGGACATTGCCACCTATTATCTTGCCTCCAGCCTCTTTGAGTGAACGCGATTAATCTTAGGTTAAGTAGGGATTCAAACTTATTATCTTCCAATAATAAGAAAGATTTTTTAACCAACCGGGCCCCCACGGTGGCCAGTCCCACAGAATATGTTTTTCCAAATTTTTGAATCATGGCTTTTAGATATTTTTCATCTGGATCCTCATACGAAGTTTATAACTCATTTATAAGTATAAAGTACTGCCAGATCTTTGGCCACACTCTGACATACTAAATTAAGAATTGTACTCCAGATCAATGTAAAAAATTAAGGGAGTGGATCCTCTGGTGGTACCATATATCGGAGGAGTTTAGAGCAAAGTCATATTTCCACTTTCGTGGTCCTCTGGCTAAACGAAAGACGCCCTTTACGGACATAAAGTCACATTGCCAAGGCATAGTGATCTTGGCTTGTCCAAGTGTCATTAGTAACACAACAACAACTACATACTTATTATTACTTATTTTGTAAAAATAATGGCTTCTGTATATTTACACTTTTTTCACATATTTCTATAATGAAGAAAATTAAGTATTGTTAAAAAAGAGTATATTTTTAGTTTAAATTTTGAGAATATTTACTCATTTGAGAATGAAAGAAATTAAGCGGGATCTATATTTGTTGCATATCATCTTTTATTTGATGTTTCTAATATTATTTACTCTCAGTTGCTTTTCTTGTCGCACAACGCTTGTTGTTTGCTTACTTGTGTTTCAAGTGAATTCCGAATCACTGCAAACTTCAAAGTTCATGCGGGATTCTACCGAGTGCCAAAGAATGAACCGTTCGGATACCAGACCAGCTCACTGGCCTTTGACGTTGCAAGAGTTACGATGTCTTGTAAATTCGGATTGGGGAATCTTAAAGCCTGCAACTGCCAAAGCTTCTTGATCTACATTAACATTTCTGTTTAGTTTCTTTGAGTACAAATGCCATATAATCCAGACTGTCCAAATCTGAATTTTTTTGGCGACGAAAAATGTTGCCAAGATGACGTATTGTGATGTGCGCGATGACGTAAATATAGGGTATACAAAATAGAATTTTCTGCATAATTCTCAGATCTCCATATCTATGGCGTAATTAGTGGCCAGATACATAAGAAAATTCGCCAAAAGAACATCAAATTCAGAATTTAGCACCCTGGATTATACAGCATCAGTGCCTTTCATTGTCCCTCGGTCGTCATTTTTTGCATACGAGGACCGTCGCCTACAATTTAAATTGTAATCCGAATCGCTACAAATTTGATTCCTTACGATGTGGGAGTGGAACTTAACATATATAGGAATTGGGAAGTCAGCACTAGCGATCCAAATGCCCAGAACTCTTTCATAGAGTCTCTGTTAGGTGAAGCTGGATGCGTTTTGAAATGTATTTTGGTCTAAAATTAGATTTCAGATGATAATTAAGAACTTAAAAGAAAGTTAAAACCAAATGAAAAGACTGTTGAACTTGCTCAGTCTTCTCGTAATTTTGAACCACAGTCAAATGATGAGGTAGACACCTAAAATGCCGACCGATGACTGAGTGGTTATCGTTCTTTATATCTGAGCTGTGAGTCCCGGGTTCGAATCCCAATTCAGGCAGGAATGTTACTTTCTCTGTCATTTCTTCTTAGATGATGTATGAATGTAGCCCACCCTATAAATGGGCTTATGGTGGTATGGCGTGGGTAGTGCTACTCGCCTCCACGGCGATTTGATTCACATATGCCCGTTGGGTAATGAGTAGCAATTTCCAGCCTTGTTGTGGCGATGGGCTAATCACCCAAGTGTCCGCCGTTATTAAAAAAACACCTAAGATGGCAATTTCCCTTCCATATCATGACACTCTTGTAACGTGACATTGCGACCACGCGTGACCTATTTAATTTACGTGTACCAGTCATTATTAAAGTAGTATCACATCTTCAACTGAATCATATATAGAACCTATCACTTTACGATCACAAGAGTGATGGAGTTCTCAACCTGACCAATGTGGCCCAGAATAAGGTTTTGGCGGTCACTTTTGGAGCTCTATGCTGAGATGCTTGAAGCTGACATTGAAGAAGATAACTGGAGGTGATTTATAATCAATTGATATGCATTGTTTAAGAAGTCTTTTAATCATTCGGTGGACGTTAAAGAGACGTATCTTGAAGTAAAGCAGATAAGTCAGATTAACAAAATCTGTAATAGATGGCAGTTCAAGGATTTTAAAAGTTATAAGATTTCACTTTTTATGTCATTAAAATTAAAATCTTGTAGACAGTCGCAGAAATTCACAGCAAGCAAGAATTTTATTTTCCGGATTTGAAGATAATTCATATCTTCAAGTGAACGATAATGCTCCTATTCCTAATCTTTTCCATAGTTGGTAACTTAGGTCCTCGTATAAGACTCAATATAAATTATCTATATTTCTATATGTTGATTTTTTACTTACGGTTTCGGCAACGAAACTTTATACTGTTTGCGCCCGGAAGGATAGGTAGGTGATTGCAATGCGTTTTCAGCATTCCATTTCTGTCACTCGAAGCCACTAAGTCATGTCAACCACTTCGTAATTTTGAACCAGAGTGAAGTAACGAGGTCTACAGTTGAGCTGAAATCTCCTTCTGGGTCTCATCAGAGGAAAGGCATTCGTTCCTATGCAACTTTTATTATAAATAATTCCTCTCAAGTTGACGGCTTGGAATTGCCTCATACGGAATTAGTGAAGTTACTATTTTAAAACTACTGAATTATTGAAAATTTCGATACCTTCATTATGAACTATTGATTTCATTACTTTAGAATAACTATTATTTTAATTTTGTTCCCTAATGAATATCAACGGATTTTAAAGTAAAAGATTAAAAGAAGTATTCTTTGGGATTTTTGTTGAAAAGACCATTATTTAACGATGCATACGGTTTCAAAACTTACGTAGTAGCGTCTTGTTTGTGTACAGTAGAACTCCAATTATCCGAATTCCGTTTATCCAAATCGCAGATTATCCTCATCACTTTCAGACTTACAGATAAATGGTCTGAAGAAGATACTGAATATGAGCAGAAGAAAAAATCCCAAAAAAGGGCCTTCAATAATTAAAATGGATCCTTTTTTCGAAAATATCCAGTTAACCGAATTTTTGATTATCCGACAGAGGTCCGGTTGTCATTGATTCGGGTAATTGAAGTTCTACTGTGCACTGCAAAGGAAAAAAAATGTATACATTTTTTGCTTCATTTTTGTTTTTAACATTGCAAAATAAAAGTATCCAATTTATGGAAAGTCCTTTTACAGGGGGATATTAATATGTTTTTAAGCAACTTAAACTGAAAGTTGTATCAAAACTCTTGTTTATTAATTCAGTCTAATTAAGAAAAATATTTTATCCGTTTATCGAGATCTTTGCTTAGATTAAATGGTGTAAACTTCACAAGACAATTTGAATTTGGAAATGTGAATTTGGAGAGTGTAATTCCTTCAAAACAAAAATATTTCCATTTCTTTAAAATCTTAAAATTTTTTTCAACTTAAATAAAAAGAAATGAAAATAATATTAAAAAAATCTTACTTTTATTTCTTTCAATGAAAATCTCCCTTTCATTTTTCGACCCATTTAGTTTTTACAAACTTTTTCTATTTTTAATTATCTTGGCTTTAATAAACGATTCTATGAGAATTTGTAGGAGTATATCAGTGTGTGAAATATGTTCAGGTATATAGCAAAATATGGATAAATTGCAATTTTTTAAAATTTCTTAATGTCTTTAAATTTTAGTTATTTTGGAAGCAAATTATGTCTTTAATTTTTTTCTACAACAGTTTTCAGTAAATCTTATAATTTAATTTTCTGCCATATTTTCATCGTTTCTAATTTTTTAAATTTCAAAGAAATGAACATCAGAGCTACAGAGTTTTTTTGTGTTTTATGAGATAATTTCTAAACTATATGACGAGCAAATTTTTTACCGGAAGCTGAGTTCTAAAATATCTTCCCCCTAACCGGTGGAGCCCGATTCTAGGGCGATTCTAGTACAGGGAAGTATGTGACGATGCACACATACTTTATATATACACATAGGCTATCATACATATACAGAGACAAAATAGACGTTTGCTCTAATCTTAAAATAAAATTATTAATCTATTTTGTAACTTAAATAAAGTATTATTGCAATCTTTTTCTTCCACTAAAAGGAATGAAGTGAAATTTCGTAAAATTTGGAATAAGAAATATTTACAGGATTATTTTGTCACGTTTTATTCAATGCCCTTACAGAAAGATAATTTTTATAAAAATAGACTGTTTTTATAAGAAAGATAAGCAAACTGTTTTACAAAAAATAGGCAAAACATTTTTTTAAATGAATTAGAGCAAAGAAACACTTTTCATTCTATTTTTTTTTCTAATGAATGTTTGGTCTACTGACATTATTTAGAATGTTGAACATTATCACTGCTTGAAAGGAAATCATCATAAATAACATTCGATTTTCCGAATATATGTTCTTTGATTTGTCTGTATTTTTTTATCATGTTTAGAATTCTTATAAATTACATATAAACTTAATTAGGCTAGTTAAAGAGACGTTTATTTATTTACCAATATTTTTCAATTTCAATGTCTATTCTTAGCTGCTTAGTAGGTTTATAGAGTTTTCATAAATTTCATATTAACTTCATTAGCCTTACTAAAAACAAATCTATCCGTGTACCAATATTTTCAACTGCAATGTCTATTCTTAGCTATTGAGCAGGTTTTTAGAGTTTTCATAAATTTAATATTAACTCCATTAGCCTTATTAAAAACATATCTATCTATGCACCAATATTTTTCAACTTCAATGTCTATTCTTAGCTGTTTAGCAGGTTTTTAGAGTTTTCATAAATTTCATATTAACTCCATTAGCCTTACTAAAAACATATCTATCCGTGTACTAATATTTTACACTTCAATGTCTATTCTTAGCAATTGAGCAGGTTTTTAGAGTTTTCAAAAATTTCATATTAACTCCATTAGCCTTACTAAAAACATATCTATCCATGTACCAATATTTTTCAACTTCAATGTCTATTCTTAGCTGTTTAGCAGGTTTTTAGAATTTTCAAAAATTTCATATTAACTCCATTAGCCTTACTAAAAACATATCTATCCGTGTACCAATATTTTCAACTTCAATGTCTATTTTTAGCAATTGAGCAGGTTTTTAGAGTTTTCATAAATTTAATATTAACTCCATTAGCCTTACTAAAAACATATCTATCCATGTACCAAATATTTTTCAATTTCAATGTCTGTTCTTGGCTGTTGAGCAGGTAGCTAACGATTCTCCTGATATGAATATGAGGCGAACGTTCAGGAACGATTATCGATTGTGGAGCAAGAGTAACGAGAGAAGACCTGAATCACGCATGCGCGCTGGTAACATCTGCTGCTCTCATCTTCCTTTCCGGTGACGTTTCTTTTCTTTAATTTATTCCCCCAAAACCAGAGCGCGGTTGTAATAGCCAACCACGGAAGACCTGTTGAGCAGCTGAAATCTTCAAAACTGTTGCCATTACATTAACTGATCCATTTTAAAACTGATTGATTAATTTCTAAACTAATAAATTTTGCTTGTTTAATAACTAAAAATTTGATTTCGAATTACATGACAGTGTAATTCTTTCCTGAATGAAATAAGTAAATCACACATTCAAATGAATACATAACTTGTTGAGATACCATATTTAAATTTACTTAATGAGCTAATTCGTCAGTTAAAGATAAAAAAAATATTGTACTAAATATGTTTGTATTATATACATGTTTGAAAAACAGTAAGAATTATTAAAAAGGACATTTTAAAAATCTTTACCATGTTAGTTATTTGTTACTAAATCAGGTTTATGAAATTTCAACTGTAGAAATTTAATATTATAAATACATCATCATATAGATTTTAAAATAATAGATAAAAATCAAATTAAAAATAAAACACAACTTTATATATATACGTAGGAACACTTTATTTGTGATAATTTAAAAATATACACAGGTCATATTTTGATTTAAAAATATCATACAATTGGACACTGCTTAAGAACATTCATTATAAACATATATATAGTTTTATAAATAACAATAAAAAAGTAAAGTACTAAAATCTACCTATAAATCTATCTATAAAGTGTATTTAGTTTCAATCCTTATTCAAAGTATTCAACCATGTGAAAAAGTGCTTTTAAATTATGTGCTTTTATAATTGACTATAACAAAGTTAATCTTTTAAATAAACTATTTATAAACATAGATGATGCTAAAATTGGAATAGTTTTCTGTTTCATTATAAGAAAACCTAAAACAAAATTGGATGTGTTTTGATATTTTCATTTAAAATAAGAATTTTTTAAATTTATATTTACGATTTAATTATATAATCAATAAACACGTCTAAGTTTAGTTTAAAAAATTTCTATTTTACTTTTTACTTTCATCATTTCTGCGCCTAATTTATTTGAAAGCACAATGAAAAAATAATCATCATAGGAAGTAAATTAAATGATAAATATTTTAAAGAAAACTCATGATGTATTTAAATAAAAGTAAAGTTTTTTTTTAATATTTTCCTCCTTTGCTAAAAAATTTAAATGTTAGATATTAAAACATATGTATATACAAATTGAAAGAAAAATATTTATCAAAATTTATTATTAATTATATATATATTTTCATTTTCTAAAAAATTAAAATATATATAATGGTAATAAATTTTAAAAAATTCGATTTTATACAGTATAAGTCAATGAAAAATTTTCTTTTATACTGCAAACCTTTTTATGGTAAATGTAAATTATTTATGTTCACAAACTGAAAAGAGTTACAAGCATTTAAAATTTATAAATTCAGAATTGGTTAAACTATTGATCTATGAACCCTATTGCATCAAATGAGGTTGGTTGGTTGGGTTTTATGGCGCAAGGTCCAAGAACGGACATGCTGCGCCAAGAATAAAGTTTTGAAGCATATATTTACTTAATATTTTTTTTACATTATTATTTTTTAAACCCAAGCAACATTAAAACTTTTAAAATACAAAAATCAGTGTATATATTTTACATTAAAATCCAATTATAAAGTATAAAATGAAAATCAAAAATACATATACTATTAAAACTTAGAAAACACAAATTAAATATTATGTAAAAAACCTATTGCCCTCAAAAAGGCAAATAGGTTCCTATGGGGTGATTCCCCAAGTAAATCATATAATGTTAAAATATCACTGTTAAAAAAGTGTAAACGATATTTGTTAAAATATGAACATGAAATTAAATTATGATAAACAGTAAATGGTTCATCACACGCTTCACACCAAGGATTTAATTCGTTTAGAAACAAATGTCTATGTGTGAAACGTGTGTGTCCGATACGAAGGCGGGTTAATCTTACATCAGCACTTCGTATCGGTAAAACTGACAATGAGGTGAGGGATGAGAAGATAGTATGCAACTTGTTGCCGACCTGCAAGTTCCATGACTCCTGCCAAAGACCATATATAAAACTTTTTATAGCCTTTCTCACATCTGAGAGAGGAACCGATAGTAAAATTGGATGTGATGCAGTCTTTGCCGCTGCATCTGCTCTCTCATTTCCTTCAAGACCCATGTGGCTTGGTATCCAACAAAATACAATTTCTTTTCCCTTGCCAGCAAGGGAATCCAATGCTTTAAAAATTTTGGACACAACAGGATGACAGGTAACACTATTGTTCTTCAAAGCTTCAATAATACTCATGCTGTCAGTATCGATACAATATTTATGATAGTTGCCTGTATTAACATGCTGAAGCGCATAATATATAGCAGTTGCTTCAGCAGTAAAGATGGAGCAGGACGAGTGTAGGCCGTAAGTAAAATCTGTATTATTAATGAAAACTCCACAGCCCACATGTCCTGCTGTTTTAGAACCATCTGTGAATACAGGTTTGTATAATTGATTCTGACAGCGATGAGAATAGTACAGCTGCTGAAAAACAATAGGTGTTGTGTCCGATTTTTTAAATTGAGCAAAGGTATTTATAAAGGTATTTGTTGGTTCATACCAAGGTGGATAGAGAAATTGATTAATTGACTCTATCCGAACATCACATAGGTCTGTGAGCAAGAGATGTGATTTGGCTCTTGTGAGAAAAGGAGGGATGCTCAATGGACGAGCATCATATAGTCGTTTCAAAGAGGCATTAGGAATCATAGAACGTAACGGATGATCAGGGGTCGACATGATCTTAGCATAATAACTGAGAGACTGCTGCATACGTCTCAGGTCTAATGGTAATTGATGGCAAACCACGTATAGACTCTGGACGGGGGATGTGCGGAATGCCCCAGAGCATATCCTCAAACCAGAGTGATGAACTGTGTCCAATCTTCGTAAAACAGAAGATCTAGCCGATCCATAAACTACACATCCGTAGTCAATGCGGAAAAGAATCAATGACTGATAAATTCTAAGTAGTGATGTGCGATCTGCACCCCAAGATGTGTTTGACAACACCTTGAGGATATTAAGCGATCGCTCACACTTCTTCCGCAAATACAAAATATGCGGAAGAAAGGTTAATTTTTCGGTCAAAGATAATACCCAAAAATTTCATTTCATTGACTACTTGTATTGGAGTGTTGTTGATGTAAATTATTGGATCATTATGCAGGCTAGTCTTTCTGCAGAAGTGGACACATTTACTCTTGCTTGGTGAAAAGGTATGGCCATTCTCAGCACACCATGCAGCAAGTTTATTAACTGCTGTTTGCAGTTGTCTCTCAATTAATCGCATATTGGACCCCTCGCATGATATTTGCAGGTCGTCAACAAACAAAGTACCATTTACTGATGATGGAAGTTGATGAAGAATGTTACTGATGAAGAGGCTAAAAAGTGTGACGCTTAAAATAGAGCCCTGAGGAACACCCTCAGATTGTGTAAAGTATTGGACATATAGTTTCCAATACGTACTTTAAAACCAAGGGAGCATAAAAAATTCTGTAGGAATATCGGCAGATTACCCCGAAAGCCAAAATCATATAATGTACGGAGAATTCCATATCGCCATGTACGGTCGTATGCCTTCTCGATGTCAAAGAAAATGGAGACCAGATGGTTTCTCCGCA
This sequence comes from Latrodectus hesperus, assembly GCA_037975125.1. Lineage (NCBI taxonomy): Eukaryota > Metazoa > Arthropoda > Arachnida > Araneae > Theridiidae > Latrodectus > Latrodectus hesperus. The sequence goes on along the minus strand of JAJQOW010002162.1, from coordinate 598 downwards.
CAAAAGCATTGCGGATTTGGGTCTCCAAATATGTGATATTATCAAGAGTGGATCTCCCTTTACGGAAGCCACTCTGATTAATATGTATACATTTATTTTTTTCTAAGACATATACGAGACGGGCGTTGACCATACGTTCGAGAGTCTTACATAAGCAACTCGTCAGAGCAATTGGTCGATAATTTGAAGGGTCTGAAGGATCCTTACCAGCCTTGAGGACAGGAATCACTATTGCTTCTTGCCATAAAGATGGAAATTCATTTTCCGTCCAGATCCTATTGAACAAGTAAAGTAAGTTCAATAGGGAGTCTGGACTCAAATGTTGAAGCATGAGATAGCTGATTCCATCAGGTCCTGGACTGGTGTTTTTAGCCTGCTGTAAAGCTTTTTGCATCAAATGAGCAAAGATGGTAAATTAACATTATTTCTAATTCAAGAGCACTAGATTTTTTAAAGATGTATAAACAGCGAAACTTTTTTTCAAACATTCTTTTGAATATATATATATATATATATATATATATATATATATATATATATATATATATATATATATATATATATATATATATATATATATATATATATATATATATAT
>JAJQOW010002161.1:0-22972 GCA_037975125.1 Latrodectus hesperus | reverse complement strand
AGGACCCGTTTATATAACACAGAGAAAATCAGGAAATATTTTAAATTTAAGCTGTCTTCTTATATTTAGTAGATTTAAATTATTACTTTTAATTGGTTAATTAAACTTAAGTTAAGTGTATACAAAAATAATACAAAAATTTGAAATGGAGAGTTCTAATTTTAAATATTTATTTTGGGATGCATTGTAATAATAAAGCATTTTGCTAAAATAAAAAATAACAAAATTCTTAATATGGAATATTCTTTAAAATATATAACTGAATTTGAATAATAATTTTCATAAATAGGATGTTTATGCAATGGATTATTTGTATGTTTATTGTTGTAATTTGTATATATAAAACATATAAAACTTAAGTAAAACAATATAATTATTTTCATCACTAATCATGACGAAAATAATCAACTATAAATATTTTTCTAGAAATTCAATGATATAAAGAAATCATACTTCTATAATTTGAACCTTTCTTTTATCAAAAATATTATTCTTCCGTTTTTCAAGAAATTTTTTAGGAGAACTTAGTAATTTAATTTTTATGAACAGGTATTATGAAAAATTTCACTTTATGTACATTATTGCTAAGTACAAGGGTTTGTTTTAAATAATATTGTTTTAAATAATAATAATATTGTTTTAAATAATAATAATATTGTTTTAAATAATAAGACATTCCAAACATATCATAGACATTGGACATTTTGAATGCAGTATTATTTGAAATAAAATTAACTAGTTTAATAAAGAGAAATTTCTTACAAAATAAAATTCCGATTTACTATTTAATCACCCAGAAATGTAAAATACTGTGTTATAGGTTGTATAATTAATAATTATTAATATATATATATATATTCATTAAATGCCCTCCAAGAAAAATAGAAATGTGAAATTTAAAAGTGTAATAATTATTTTTTTATATTTGAAGTTTTTATTTGAAACTTGATTGTTGTGTTAAGATTAAACTTTGTACACGAAGGTGAAATTGGATAATAATCTACAATTTTAAACAGATTTCAGAAAAATGAAATCAAAACAACCGTGCTGGGCCAAGTGAATTCGCGAATAGTCAGCGTAAAGTCAGAGAGATAAAATCTTAGAGTTTCTCGATCTTGTAACTAATATTCTTGAAAAGATGTTTTTAAAATGAATAACTCTCAACCATTTGCCTTACATGTTTTCAAATGTTACTAAATTTCTGAAATTTAAGTCATAAATTTAAGTTTTTATAATATTTTATTAAGTTTTTAATAGCTTACAAATATTTTAGAAATTAACATAACATGTATAATATTTGCAAGCTATTAAGTTAAAATGTTTCAGTTTATTAATGGTAGGTTTAAAGAGCAATTAGTATAAAGCATTTCAAAATAAGTCTTTTTTGATCTACAGGATATTAAATCCTTTTATCTATAGTTGAAATAACTAAAGTATTCATTACTAATATTAAAATGATATTTCTTAGTGAAAAAATCTTCATTTTTTATTATTGTTTCTTACATTAGTAATTATACATAATAAGATTATACATTTTATTAGATTTAAAGTAGGTCATATTTATTTTTAAATAAAAAATTATTATGGCTTGTGGAATGCTATTAAGAGATTAAATAAACACAACATAAAATTTAGAAATACAGTAGAAGGAAATTTAATTCCCTTTACTTCAATCATATTTATATATAAAAAATTAATTTTACAAAATTCTTATAAAAATGATATTAACATAATTGCATGCTGAATAATCCGAATCATGTAATATGACCTGTAAAGATCATAATTTTATTTTAATAATAATCCTTATAAATAAATTTCGAATTTTAAAAAAATTCAAATTTAATGGGAGTTAGTGAATTAAACTATACTTCATTATTTTAAAAGAATAAAACAGGTTTGCTGCATACGATCACATGACATATGTTTGCATAATAAATGTCTGTATTATTTGTACAATATTTGCATTACTTACAAAATTAAGCATCTTATGTTTAGGATTATTTGATGTAACTAAAAACATTTAAAAACTTTTTCGAAAATTCTAATAAGTTGAACAAATTGAACAAGTAACGATAATATGTTTGATTTTATTAAAAAATAGAAAGAATAGTATATTATTAATTTTACCTAGTAAGACACTAGAATAACATTATTAAAAACGTTATAGTTTAGAAATAAGCTTATAAAAAAAGTTGCTAAATTCATTTAACTTCAAAATATTTTGAGTTAAGAATAATTTTAAATATAAAACGTTTTGCTATTTATAATAATAACGTTATAGCTACATATAATTTATTAGAATTTTATGTCACAATAATACTTCATTCTTAGTATCTATATATATTATATAGACAAATACCTCCTTCTGTTTATTTGTACTAATGTCTTATTTTTTTCGTATGATAAAATTCTTTATTTTATATTAGCTTTTTCACTTTATTTTGTATAAATAAAAAAATAAAGCCAAGAAGTGCGCAAAAGAAATCTATATTACTAAGATAAATAAATAAATCTAAAATATTTGGACATAACATTGCAATTGATATCATCGAGAAGAGTATATATATATATATATATATATATATATACATATATATATATATATATATATATATATATATATATATATATATATATATATATATATATATATATATATATATATATATATACAAAACCAATAAACTTAAACTTCAACTGAAACGCATTTTATTTAAAGAAAGTGTTTCACAAATTATTATAAATTAAAATCTTTTATGGAAACATACGGCAGAAAAATGAAAAATATTTACTGATTTTCATGAACACATTATAATATAACGAAAATTTACAGAAATATAACTGAACACTGTATATTTTGTGTTAAAATTAACAAAATAAAGCCAAGAAATGGATCTTAAAAAGTATTTCATTTAATCAAATGAAATCAACAAGAATTTCTCTAAATCAAATGAAATCATTTCAAAAAATAGTTACAATTGGTCAAGACGTTTCTAAATTTGTAAAGAAGTATAATCAAATACTGGTAAAAAAAATAAATTTAAGAAATAGATCTCACAAAAAAATGTATGTTACTAAAGAAAATAAATTAGTTTTAACAAATCGACAAAACACAACAATCGATAGCAACTGGAATTTTCTATATACAAAATTGATTAAATTAAACTCAGTCTTTTTTAACTGTTATTTTATATAAAGAAACCGTTTCATAAATAGCTGCTGTCTACAAAGTAGAAAGAAGAAATCATATGTTTAGATTCAGTGGACTTTATTTCCGCCCAAACCCCTCGGGTAACAATTGCAGCCCAGGGAATGGACGTCCGAAGAAAGCCCTGGAGTGCCTCTTGGGAAATCTGCAACTCTCCAAGTTGTTTACGAGTTTTGCAGTCTTTTAACTCCGCTGCCTCTTCCTAGTTGGCTACTCAGTGGAATTTATGGCCCTCTGCTCAATTGGTCGCTTCCACTCGCCAAGTTATTGGTCACTGATTCAAAATGTCTCCTTATCCGGTTCTTTCTGCTGCCGAGAACGATCGCCATTTCTTTCGGATGCGAATCGGGAATGTCCTGGCTGCTTTGGAATTTATGATATGTCCTATTCTTTTGGATATTAGGCCTTGAAATCACGCCTTTGCTGAATAGGAGAGTTTAGATACAGTGATAGGAAATTTTCGTCTGTGTTGTTGTTCCCATGTTTCACTTAACGAAAATACATACATATATGCAAACACATTTATCAATCAATCTATCTATATATGTGTATATATATATATATATATATATATATATATATATATATATATATATATATATATATATATATATATATATATATATATATATACAGGGTGATCCTAATTAGACTGCAAATTTAAAAACGCTGTAAAAAAAGAACCACTGGTCAGAAAGACCTGAAATTTCACCAGAATGTACTTCAAACAGGGTGATTTTGTTTGGCGTGGGAAATAAAATTAGGAAAAAAGTGGCCTACAGATGGCTCTGCACAAGTGGTTATATGCAAATTAACGTCTTGTATAAAATGCTGAGTAGCTTGAATTCTCGATAATTGTCGTCTGAAAACTTCCGTGTAAAGATCTCGCCATGACTCTATCCGATAAGGAACGTGCTCTGCTTGTCAAATTTTATTATAAGAACAGTGACTGTGCTGTAACTGCATTAAAAAAATACCGGGCACTAAAGAGCTTAAAGAAAGGAGGTGGTCCGATATCTGTCAGAGCTATGGAAGCAATGATTAAAAAAATTGAAGAGACCGGATCATTTGACGTAAGATCTGGCAGAGGTAGGAAACCTATTCCTTCTGCATCCGTCGACGATATTGGATTGTCATTAGAAGAAGAAACGAGTACGCAGGGAACAACCAGTGCAAGGGGAATTGCTCGTTATTTGCACATGCATCTCAGCACTGTTTTGAAAACTTTGCGAAGCATTCTGAAATGCTATCCTTATAAAATTACGCACATTCACCAATTGCTCAATACGGGCTTTGCACAACGTGAAACTTTCGCGCATCAGTTTATTGCTCGGATAGATGTGGATGTTCCATGACCACGGAACATTTTATGGACAGATGATCCTAATTTACATCTTAACGGAGTTGCGAATACGCAAAACTGCTGAATATGGGCAAAGATGAATTCGATGGGTATGCATTCCTTGCCTCTTCATTCTCCAAAAGTTACTGTATGTCATCCTTTGTCTTTACGTCCTCCTTTATCATTGGTCCATTTTTCTTCGAGGAGTTACGGCCTGGGGGCACTGTCACCGTTAGTGTGAACGCAACACGGTATAAATCTCTTCTGGAAAACGATGTCATTCCAGAACTTCAACAGCGACAATGTTTGGATAAGACAATTTTTATGCAAGATGGTGCTACCTCACACATTGCAACCTCGGTAAAAGAGGTGATGCAACGCCATTTCGGAAATGACCGTATTATCAGTAGACATTTTCCAACTCCCTGGCCGCCACGATCACCGGACATCACTCCCTGTGATTTTCGGCTCTGGAGATTTCTGAAAAATGATGTGTACAGTGCTCCACTAGACACCTTAGCGGATTTGAAATGCCGCATTACTCAGCACGTTAACAACATCAGTACTGATACACTCATAGCTGCTGTGGAAAATACCGTTTTACGTTTACACCTACTAACAGAAAATAGTGAACACCATATTGAAAATTTCTTGAAGAAGGCCAAGGACAGACAGACAGACAACGAGAAGAAGAGGCCCTGTTCTATTCCTATTGGCTATCAGGTTGTGCCTCTACTTCAGTCTAGAATGTCGGACACCCTGCACGGAGTGCCAGGTGCCCGCTGGGAACCGTAATCTGGTAGCTTGAGCCTTAAGAGGTTCTCCAGAACGCTCGACACATTGTTTGAGAGACGAATGCTTTACAACAGTGGGGCTTTCAAGCCTACAGTGATCTACGCAGTAGACCACTGTATCACAGTTCGGAATACAAATTTGAAATAACAGAATTAATAAGATAGGATCAAGTGAAACAGAAAAAAAATGTTAACAGGATCTAAATAAATTTAAGTAAGGATGGTTGAAATATTTACATAATTTACGAACAGAAATTGATTATAGTTAATGAAATTTAGAAGTTTATAGGAATAAAATGTAATTAGTTCTTTACATGTCTTGAAATTTAGATAAGTACAAAGTACTAGTAATTTTGGAAATTGAAAAACTGGTGATTAATTTGTTTGTTACTTGAATTGAAAAATTTAGTTAATTTTCGAGATCTGTTGACTCTGCTTCTGAGTTATAAGGTTCTTGTTGGTGAGCAGCCAGGTCTTTACACATTTGGAGTCCTTTTTCATGAAGGAAAGTAATTATTTGTATTAATTTTTTTGTTCTGAACTTGTTCGTTGTGCAGAATTTTAGGAACTGGTAGTTGGTTTGAATAGATGATTTTTTGATATGTAGATCTTTGGTTTGAGGACATTCTGTGATATAATGCAGTAGTGTACCAATTTGGCCACAGATGCAAGATGGAGATCTGGATTTGTTAATTCTGTGGAAGTAGCTGGGGCAAGGCGCATGGTTTGTTAAGATACAATTTAAATAAGGATTGGAATATAGCACATCTGATGAAACTTTTGGTATTAGTCTTCTTGTATGGTGACCATTCGGCGAGTTGTTCCATAGAGATTGCCAGCTTTGCTGTATATAATTTTTAATTTTTGATTTCAGACTGGCTCTGGACCACTTTAAAGGCGTCAACGGAAGAGTTGGATGGGTTGCTGCTTGTTTTGCCGCTTGATCAGCTGCCTCATTCCCCGTGATTCCAGTATATGCTCTTAACCAACTTAGTTGGATGTTCATATTCTGGTTGTGAAAAAGTAAATTTTGAACGGATCTTATTATTGGGGATTTATGTAACGGGTTATTTAAAGCCATTAGGGAAGATAAACTGTCTGTCCAAATTGTGACACTTTGTAGTTTATGCTGGATCGAATAAAGCAGTGATTCTTTTATTGCTAGGGCTTCTGCCTGGAAGACTGAATTATACTTGTGTAGTTTTATGAGATGTTGATGCAGTAGATTGGAGTTTTCAAAAACTACAAATGCTGCTCCTGTTTGATTATCTAAATGAGACCCGTCAGTATAAATATTAAATCGTGTTGTTATCATAACTGGATTAGATGATGCTTTTGGCAGATTGAAAATTTTAGTTTGATGGCTTCTGATAATCGGATGTAATTCATCTTTATTGTACGGATATTCATAGTTAGAGAAGAGCAGGGCAGTGTTGTCTTCAAGAATTGCATCTTGGCACAATTGTAGGACTTTTGTCTTAACTGTAGTTGCTTTTAATGTTAGGTGCAAGGGTGGAAGACCGGCCAAGACATTTGCGGCAGCTGTTGATGTTGTTTTGAATGTCTTAGTTATTAGTATGGTAAAGTGCCTTTGCAGTGATGACAGTTGGGCTTTTTTCCTTGAGGTTAAGGGCAAAACCCAAGCTGAAGAATCATATGAAATTATTTTTTCTACTACGGTGCTATATATTATTTTTAGAAATTTACTCTTTAGTCCCCAATTATAACCAATCATTGAGCGTAAGTTTTGTGCGATGGGGAGAACTTTTGGCTTAAGTGATCTGATATGAGCGAGGAAATTTAGATTCTTATCTATTTGGACTCCTAGATAAGGCAATACTTTTGTATGCTTTAGGCTTTTACCTAGTAGGGTTAATTTTGGGTTGGATCTTAAGGATTTATCATGTTTTCCAATTATCATAGCTTTGCTTTTTGGGATGGAAATCTCTAATTTTAAACTTTCACACAGTTTGGAAAAGATATCTAGAGACTGATTGCAGTTTTGTTTGAGATTTTCTTTTGTTGAGCCATTAACAATAAGTAGCGTGTCGTCTGCGAAGGCTATAACTGTAGTGTGATTCGGCCAATTATAATTGAGAATAGCGTTAAAGTATAAATTCCACAGCAGAGGTCCACTTACAGAGTTTTGGGGACATCCTCTTGACTGTTTACAGAGCACTTGGCCTCCGTCATAAGACGTGTAAAATTCACGGTCGTTTAAGAAGCTGATAAGTATTTTGACAATATTGGCTGGGGCTTGAAGGGTTGTAAGTGTTTTCTTTAGTCCCGGCCACCACAGGGAATCGAAGGCCTGAGAGATGTCTAAGCTTAATAATGCTGAGTAGAGGTTTTGGTCCTTGTTACGATTGATTGTAATTAGTGTTGATTGTAGGGCATGTTCTGTAGACTTATTCGTTATAAAACCAAACTGGTTTGGATGAATGACATTATTTTTGAATACATAATGCTTTAGTCTGTTTAATATTAATCGCTCTAAGATTTTTCCCAAGGCAGGAAGTAAGCAGATTGGTCTATAAGATGTTGCATCTCCTGGGTTTTTATTCTTTTTCAGAAAGAATATTACGTTACTTTTTTGAAGTGTTTGGGAAAGTATGTAAGTGTTAGACATATATTTAGATATTGCAGGAGGAGATTTGGCGCCGTAAGGTAAAGTAATTTCATTATTTGATTGTCCAAGCCGTCCAATCCCGGCGCTTTAGAAATATTTAAGTGCTTGATTGTATGTTCCAGTTCGAAACGGGTGAAAGGAGGGTCTTCTGGTCCAGAAAATGAGAAATTGGAGTTCCTGATATTTGAATGCGTTGGGGTGTCTGTGGCTGGATCATCGGATGGAAATGCAGATTGCAGGAGGTTTTGTAAAACAGATGGAGTGTCTTGGTTTTGGGGTTGCAATGAGTTCAGTGCTTGGAATTTTGTCGGATGAAAACGTTTATTAGTGGCGAGTTTCTGTAGAATCCCGTATGGTTCTGTGTGTTCTGTGCAGAATTTTTTCCAGCTATTGAGTTTTGCTTTTAAAATTTCCTTTTTGTAAATGGCCAAGCTTTGTTTATATAAAGTACTTAATTTCTTTCTTTCCTCTTCAATTTTACTTGATTTTAGGAGTCTCCTAAGTGCTTTGGTCTTACTTTTGAGACTTCTTAGATTTTTATTCCACCAATTCAGTTTATTTAATTGTTTTGGTTGTCGAATTTTGAAGCTTTGTTCAGCTGAATTCTGAAGCACCGATATTAGTTCGTTTGTTACTTTATCTAGATGTATTACAGTTTTGCAAGAATTTAGAAGTGACTCTATTGGTTGAATATTGGAGTGTAGGCATTTTTTAAATTTTTGGGTATTATTAATTGATTTATATCTTTTGTTGAAGAATATGGTTTGCGCTTTGTTAATTTCAAATGTGATGTAAGCGTGATCGGAGCAGGACTCTTCATCGCTTACTGCCCAATTTTGGATAGAGTGAAACGCTCGGTGATTGGTAAGAGTTAAGTCTGGCCAACCTTGGCCATTAGGTCCAGTGAAGGTTGGGTTTGAAGGTTGAACATTGTTAAGAAAAAGTTGCTGCTCCGCTAGAAAGTCTTCTATTATTAGACCTCTATTATTGTTATTGGGATAGCCCCAAAGCACATTTTGTCCATTAAAATCTCCAGAAATTAATATTGGAAGATTCTTGTAAGGGTGTAAATGATGTTTTAGTAAGTCCAGAGTTCTATTTATATCCTCTGCTGGGGAAGAATATACACTACAAAATATAGTTGGTTCTGGTTCAGTGTCTAAGCGTATTATTACGACATCTCTGTGTTTTAGAATGATCAAAGGATTAAGTGGTGATTTGAAGATAATTGCTGCTCTTGGAGCTTGATCAGGGTTTGTTTCGTAGTAAAATTTCCAACTCAATGGACTTCCTCGTAGTTCTCCCGATTTTGCATAGGGCTCTTGAATAAAAGCTATATCAATATTATTTTCGGAGATGAAGTGAATTAATTGGGCTGTTGCTGATCGGCTTCTTTGGAGATTTATTTGAACTAGTTTAAAATGTTTGATTGATTTTGAATCCATTAATTATTAGCGGTGAATATCTTGGAGGTGTAAAAGCTAGTGTTATTTATAAGAGACGGAGTAAGACCTTACTAAAAATAGTTATTTCAGTGGTATACTGGGTAGAGTAGTGATCTGTAGATAGGGCAATGTGGAGAATAAGCTTCGTGATTTGAATCAAAGTTTGCTCCATGTTTGTTGGCTATGTAACAATTAATACAATCTGCATAGTCTGCAGAGCATTCGCTTTCGGAATGGCCATATCCGCATCGACCGCAAACTCTTTTTGAGTTGCAAGACTTACTAAGGTGGCCGAAGTCCTGGCAGTTATAACAACGTATAATTGGCCGATACTGGCGGACGTAGGTTGTCTGAAAGCCAAAATGAATATGTTTCTGTGTAGTTAGAATCCGTGCTAGAATTTTGTCGGTTTCTATAACTAAGTGCTGTAGTTTCTCATTAGAACGATGTGATTTTATTTCTATTATTTTGATTGTTGTACTTTTGTCCAGATTCGGATAATTTGCGAGGATTATAGAAGAAATATTATCTTCGTTAATTGAGTTTGGGGTGTTTAGAAGTATTAATTTTTTGTTTGGTGGTGATGGATCTAGTATGTTGAATTTACTTTCCTTAAGTTGACTTTTAAGTTTTTCTTTGGACTCTGTTGAGTTACATTGTACTTTAGCCACATTTTTACCCCAGATGACCTTCCTAGGACAGATGTTGCTCTTGACATTTTGAAGATTTGTTTTGAGGGAGGTTAGTGATTCCTTTTTTGCAGGTTTTATGATGATGGATGTCTTTAAATCTTTTTCGCTTCTTCGCTTAAGAATCTCACTGTAGGATGGTTTTGTGAGTTGCAAACTGTTATTGTTGCTAACGAGGGATTTCGTTGTCTGTTGTAGTTGTCTTATTTCTTCAATTTTAACATTTATTTGGGCGAGCTGATGGTTGATTTGTACAATCTCTGCATGCTTGTCTGAGCTTGGAGAGGGGCGCAAATGCCCCTTGAGTTGTCCCAATAGGTTTAAAGCCTGATTTCTTTTGTAGCCCGGGAGATTAAATTTGTCCCTTGTTTTTGAAGTGATTATGCGCTCAAGGTTTTCCAAAATGTTGGTGGGAAAAACATCTTTATTTGTGTCGTCATTAGCTGTATGTTCGAAGGGGGAAATTAATTTTTGTTCTTCAACAATGGATCTACGATTTAACTCGTTTATTAATGGATTACGACCCACAATATCCGTGGTCGAGGGGTTCGAAGATGATTTAGACAATTTTAGAGTGGAAGTGATATTTGTAGACAATGCCATGATAGAGAGTTGAAGAAGTGTTAAATTGAGCTGTTGCGAAATAATAAAAAGCTAAGTATTGAAGGAAGGATTGCAATGATACATCGGAAGCGGCCCAGATATCAAGTCATTCCCGCCGCACACCACTCACGCACCCAATGTACAAACCATAAGAGCAAACTCCTGTGAAAAAAAAAAAAAAAAAAAAAAACATATCGATAGCAAGGAATACTCTGAGAAGCCATCATTGATTGAGATCCCTATGTGAAGATGTTTCTACTTTTGCGAAGAGTTAACACCAAGCAAAATGACAAAAGCAAAAATAATAATAGTAAAATAAATAAAATGAAATTGTGTGCTAATTTAGCAAGAAATTATGAAAAGCTGGAGGAAGTAAACCAAAAAATGGACTAAAAGTGATAATAAAAAAAATAAAAAAAAATAGTAAAAATAATAATAACTATAATGATAATAATAAAAAAAATAGAAATAAAATAAGTAAATAAATAAATAGAAAAAAATAAAAAAAATAATAGTAATAATGAAAAATATTAAAAAAAAATATTAAAATTAAATAAATATAAATAAATAAATGAAAAAATAAATAAATAAATAAATGAAAAAATAAATAAATAAATAAATGAAAAAAAATACAAATAAAGGGAAAAAAATAAATAAATAAGTATAAAAAAATAAATAAATAAATTGAAAATATAAAAAAAAATTAAAATAAATAAAAAAAAATAGAAATAAAAAATAGTATATAAAAAAATAAATAAATAAAAAATAATAATAATAAAAATAAAAAAAATAAATAAATAAAATAAAAAGAAACCAACTAAGATTTACTACTGAGTAAATTCGTTAGGAGCGCATAAAACTAAAAATAATAATAAAAATAAATAAATAAAGTGAAGAAAAGCGCTGTGGTTAGTATTTAGTCTAATTAGTTAAGAGCGGGTGTTTTGGTGCCTAAAGGGTTAAGGTGCAGTTGAACAAAGGGACAGGGAGGGTACGTAAAATCGGACATCACGTTCATCGAGGAAGAAATGAAAACCATAGGGAGAAAAATACAGATTTTAACAACACTAAACAGACAACATCTAATCTACTAATGATTATTTTTTTGAAAAGTAAAAAAAAAAAAAAAAAACATGTTTAATCACAGGAATTTGCTCCGAATAAATATGAAAAGAATGGAGTGGATTGATAAATATTTAAAATGTTATTGGGATTTTAAAATGAAAATTACTACTAAAACTCATAGAAAAACACAAAATAATGTCTTGCAAATAAAAGTTTGAAAAATTATAAAAAATTTAACATTTAACATAGAATTATAATATATACATATTTAAAATCGTTAGAATATCCACTCTAAATAGAATTTATTCTGAGTTGATAGGACAATTAGGGACGAAGTTATCAATGCCTAATTAATAAAGAGGAAGAATATTTTTTTGAAAAACTGCCAAAAAACATGGATTTTTTATTTTATTAAAATAATTACAACTTCACACCCAGTCATCCTACCAACCTAATTTGCACATTAAAATGCTCAGAATAAGTGTGCGGCATGAAACAAAATAACACCTGGGCACTTACCTTTTAATTTAGCCTCTCATGTTGATTAATATTGTATCCATTGCACAAAAACGAAAAAAAAAAGTTTTTTTTTTCTTTTTCTTTTTTTCCTCTTTTTTTTTTTTTTTTTAAGTGTTCAATTAATATGGTTGATAAGCACACTTTTTCTTGACGCACTATTACAAAATTTGAGCAGATTAAAAACTGAATAAATTAGCACAAATCCGTTACAATTCCCAATCAAGGCCAAGGACAGTAAAAAACCGAATTATTGTTGGCTTTTTCAACGGTTTTTGGCCACAGGGCAATTAAAAACCGATTTTTTCCTATTCGATGTGGCACCACCTTGTCGCTATGAATTGGCTTTACACCAAGAGTGCCACAACATCTGCCTGATATACAATAGCACAACTGGTTTAACGTTCAGCTTACAGCCACGATTGATTATCGTTCATGTCAGAATTCATGTAATTAACCTACAGCCGCCCGTTCAGCGCCATCTATTAACCATCTATTAATGTATATATATATATATATATATATATATATATATATATATATATATATATATATATATATATATATATATATATATATATATATATATATATATATAACATGATATTAATATTTAACGTTATACATGTATTTATTTTATTTTTAAAAACATTTCTTGAACTCATTACTTATAATGGAATTAATGATGAATAGGACGGAAGTTCAATGAAAATATAAATTAATGAAACAAATTATCAGTTTATATGAGGAGTGGTATCCTAGTGGTTAGGACATCCATCTTCAGTCCGGAATGGTGATATTTGATTTCCAATGAAGCAAAAGACCCACCGAGTACATGTGACATATGTGCTCCTTAAATCTGTGGAATCAAAAATCTTTTGATCTGTCGTTGAATATTTACCATGTGTGTAATGGTCTGGAGAAAATTTCCTCCCCATCCAGATCAATGTCAAAATTGATGGAGTAACTATCGGAGTAGCTTAGATCAAAGTCGTACTTTCATCTTCGTGGCGCTCTGGTTAAACGAAAAACACACCACAGTGACTTAAATTCGCATAGCCAACGGCATAGCAAGCTTGGCTTGTTCAAGGGTCATAAGTAATAACAATATGAATTTATAATTTTAACTTTGTAAAATAAAATTAATCAATATTTTACAAAAACTTTTAATTTTGTTCTGTAGTCTTTATACATTAAATCACAAAAACTTATTATATTATATTAATAATTATATCGCACTCATCCTGTCTAGTGGTCAGAGTGCCTGACGAATAAGGAGGTCCTGGATTCGAATCCAAGTTCGGGCATGGATGTATAATCTCTTTCTATCTATCTTTTCTTTTTCCTTTCTTTGTAAGAATGAGTTGTGATTGGTTGCCTACCCTATAAACGGGTACCTATGGCATGTGTGTACTGAGGAAGTCGGACTTCACACCAAAGTATGGTTCAGTTGGAAAAGTAGAACAGCGCATCACATCATGCCAGCCTAGCAACAACACCAGTAATTATATTGTATCTATACACAAAAGTATATATATATATATATATATATATTTATATTTATATATATATATATATACATACATATATATATATATATATATATATATATATATATATATTTTATATATATATATATATATATATATATATATATATATATATATATATATATATATATATATATATATATATATATATATATATATATATATATATATATATATATATATATATATTTATATTTATATATTTATATATATATATGTATATATATATATATGTATATATATATATATGTATATATATATATATTTATATTTATATATACATATATATATATATATATATTTATATATATATAAATATATATATATATATATATACATATATATATATATATATATATATATATATATATATATATATATATATATATATATATATATATATATATATATATATATATGTATGTATATATACACATTGGTTTGAGTAAATGCGTGAGAGAGATAAGTTTGTTATATCGTTCTACTTTTATTAGTCCTTGTATCTTTATTATAATTATACGTTTGATAACACAAATGCTGTCCAGAATATTATAGATTTTTTAAATTTCTTAATATTGTAATTCTTTTAGAAGAAAAATAATATTAGCTTCAGGGGAATCACTTTGTTTAAGGTAACAAGATTTACTTAAAAAATTTTTTTAAAGAATTTTAAGAAAAGATATTAATTACCAGTGTTGCAACTTTCTAATTAGGCTAGCCAGTAATATTACTAATTTTCTTTTCCCTGCTCACCAAATGAGAAATAGCAGTAATTAGTGTGTAACAGGTGTGTGTATTCTCTGCTTACAAATAAACTGGAAAGTGGGTGGTGGAAGGGTAGATTATTAAGTTTTTCTGCCCGAAGCGTCTCTCTACTTTGGCCTCCCACTCACCTTAGAATACAAAAAAGAAGAAAGATTTTGAAATTGTCTAACTAACTTATCTGAACAATGTAAAAATTTTACATAAATAAAAATGTGATTAATTTCTTAGTTATGTTTCTTTACTGTATACGACAAGTCATGTTTCTGGTAGAAAGTGAAATTACTTGGGAACTACAAGCCATAGAGTTGTGTAAATGTTCTTTTTAGAAAATGCAAAATAGTAAGAAACAAAGTTGTGTTAAATTTAATTAGGTACCAGCTTAAACTATGGGCCTCTTTTTTAAATTTTAACATAAAAACAATTTTAATAAAGCTTTCCAATAGTTCTGTGAGTAATGCAGCAAATTCAAATTTTTATTAGTTATAATTATGATAACTTTAAAAGCATTTCCAATTTATAAATCTCTGTTTTGTAATATTTGTTATTATAATAGTCCTTAAATCTACATAGAAACCAAAAAATGTGATTATATAGAAGAAAACATGTGAATATAATTGAAAATGTGAAATTAGTATAATATTTTCCATTTCATCCGTAAGATTTGTAATTTACTTTTGAATTATTAAAAAAATGATTTATCTTTTAAATCAGTACACATTCAAAAAATATATATATGCAGAAATTCAAAATCCATTAAATTTTCGAAAAACATAGAAATGTGAATGATATTTATTTTCAAACTAAGTTAGATATATTCATTTATAAGCTAAGCATTTATATCAGGGTTAAAATCTGATTTGAAATTAAAAGATTTAAACAGCTCTGTACACATTCAGTTTATAATTACGCTATTACATTTTTCAGTTTATTCATTTATTGCAATTGAAATATTTTAGTTTAAACAAACGGTTTGAACTTATTGAAATCTTACTGTTTTTGTCTGTACGAATTCGTTATTAACAATGCTTTATAATATTTTTCAAGCTAGAAAAAATATTTCCAAAAGGAAATTTCATCACATATTTATGGAAATATACTCTAAAAACTTCTAAGCAAAGACATTTTAAGCATTATTTGTGAAAAATAATGCTATTCATTAAGTGTTACATTTTTGAGATTTATTTTATTACTTTAATTTGCTATTGAATTTAATTAAGAAAAATTGCAAGAACTAGGAAATAAAGCATTTTAAATACCTGCGTAAAAATTACTTGGAAACGACTTTCATTAAATTTGACTTTTCAATTTCATTTTGATTGTTTACAAACTCACTACCATTAATTTATTTCCATTTTAATGATTAAGTTAGGCGTTTTAATAATAAAAAGAACCATTTTCCTAGTTTATAAATTTACATGATTATATTTATATATAATGAAAACGAATATTGAAATTTTTAAGTAATCATTGAATTTCCCTAATTTTTTTTGTATTAGTAAACACTTCATATTATGACATAAATATATTTAGCCACCAAGAAACTTAGATTTGATTATTTATGAATTCTTTCGAATATTCAACACAATTTTAGAGTACAAAATATATATTCCTTCAATTTTCGAAGGAAATAATTTTTAAATTTTTTTCATTTCATAAAAGATTTAATGATTTGTCAAAGTTTCTTATATTCCCAATATAAAACTCTAAATGATAAGCATGATATAGAGGGGACTTATTATAGTTTTTTAGAAATTCAATAATTGATCCAGAAACGTTCTTACATATTTTATTATCATTGAAAATTGTTTTATTTGGGAACTGATTGTATATTTAAGAAATGTTTGATTCGGCATGGGTAAATTCATCTATACAGAATATGACAGTGTCCAGATGTTTATTCTGAATTTCGTAAGTTTTGCTAACATTTATCCTTTGTGAAACCAATTATTATACATGAAGTAAGGTCCATTCGCACGCATTTCAGCAAACTATAAGATATTGGATATAGAATTACATATTAAACTTTCTTCCGTCAGCTATTAAATTGTTTCACCCTCATAAATAGGCCCTAAAATTCTTTATTTGCTTTTGCTTGGGTGACTCCTATCTACAATCAGATAATAAGTAAATAAACAAATAAAAAGATATCCGACAACCATCGCTTGCGTACTGTATTAAAACAGGAAAAAACTCAAACACGATTCCTGCCATGTATGATGCTCCTGTAAAAAATAAAATGGCGGAAATTTCTTGAATAAATTCCAACGTGAGCAGGAAACACAAAGGAATCGTTCTACTTGAGAAAGCTGGGAAATATTATTTTGGTACGTGCTGAGCCTACAAATAGGTCACAAACAACTAAAATAATTTCGCCGCTAGAGGGCGACTATTTTTGTGACGTCATAACAGAAAAAGAGATAGGTTGTTTTAGTTCCCACTTTTTCTAGGGTAAAACGTGAAAAGGAAAAATAGTGGACTCAAAGGAAAAATATAGGAAAGAGAGAAAAATCTTGACTTATAGGTTAGATGTGTAAGTCCTGACCACAAATGTCGAATCTATCCTGGTGCTTTATGAGGTGGAATCTTCCGAATATATATCATGCTTCCAAAAGACATTTACTTCAATTTTTTATTCCTGGATTTTATGGAAATGCTTGGAAGAAATGTGAAATTCACTATAAAATACAGCAGATAAGGCTTGGCAATAATATTATACATTTCCGTTCGAATGAATAGAAAATAAACCATGAACCACTCCATAATATCTAACATCGGACAGAGAATACAATAAAAATGTTTCAGAGATATTTATCAGAATTTTCCACACTCTACTGATGCCTTTATTTATGGAATAAAATCTAAAATTCTTTTCACCTTTATGAAATATAAAAATAAAATTCAAGAAGAAAAAACTTTTTATTTAATTAAAATGCATAATTATTAAATTCAACAAAAAGTTACAGTTAAAATATGATTTATCATTAGTTAAATATTAATAAATAAATCATTTCAGATAGCTAGAATGTTCCCAAAAATATGAGGGTTCCCAAAAAGTTAGTTGAAAGGAATTGTATGCATCTCAAATTTTAGGCATGGTCATTTTTAGCAGTTTTGAACTCATCTTAAACTGCAGATTCCCGTTCAATTGCCCTTACTTGTTAGAAAAATGTCAGTAGTGACAAAACAAAAAGCTAAAAAAACGTTATTTGTGATATTTACGTATAGCGTAGTAAAATTTTGTATGAGATTTATTTATTTCACAAAAGAATGAGAATAAGAAAACATACGTAAGTAATATATTCACTTAAATAAAGAAAATAATTGATATATTCTATAAAATACAGTTTTATATGTATTATGTTAAATATTCTGTACTGTAGATAAAAATTAACGCAAGTATATTTGCATTAAAAAACCAGCACAGATTGCCGAATTTACAGTAAAATGTATACTACTGCATTCTAGAGTAAATTCCATAATTGAAAAAGGCATCTAATTTAAGCGAAAATACTTTATGCTTTAAGAAAATACATGTAAGTTGATAATTTTAATGAAAGTTTGACACTTCATTTCTGATTTTTGAAATAAGCTTTTAACATGGTAATGTCAAACTAGATTGGATTTATTAAATTAGATCTATACAGAAATTTTATTAAATTTACAGAATTGTTTTTTTAAAAATAAATAAATAAGTTATATTTAACGGTGGGCATTAAAATTTCTTAAATTATATCTTTCGATAAACAATATCAAATTTTAAGAATATTCTTAACAAATAAATAAACAAGTTAAAATTTTATTGAATGTTCTGGCTCATTTCAATTTAAATAATTAATTTTTTTTTGTTCTTAAGAAAAATAAATACTATCAAGGAACTAAGAACTCAGAAATGTATGTGAACGCTGTAATCTCTGATTTTATAAAAGGATTAAGATAATCAAATAATTCGTACTGGTATGCCAAATTTGAGTTACAATGAAAATTTTGAATATGCATAAATATATCAAGCTTTCTATCTATCTTTGAATATATATATATATATATATATATATATATATATATATATATATATATATATATATATATATATATATATATATATATATATATACATATACATATATATATATATATATATATATATATATATATATATATATATATATATATATATATATATATATATATATATATATATATATATATATATATATATATATATACATATGAGTGTGTGTGTAAATTCCAGTCACATTAACGTGACCATCTGCCAAAAGCCAAACTATGTATCTGAAATTTAAGTACATATAAGATCTTTTAAACTGCAAGGAATAACAAATGTTGTGTCATATTCTGTGAGAAAGATAATATTCACAGTGATTTATGTACATCGCGCATAAGCATTTATGTGACCACCTGTCAAAAGTCACAATAACCCACTTTCGCAGAGCAGACTGCTGCGAGATGTGCAGGAAGAATGTAATTAGGTTCCTGAAAGTGTTCACTGGGATACTAAACCATGCGACCTCAGGGCCGTGGCCACCTGCGCTTAATTACGTGGGTGTATATCCATGCTGCGAACAACCCGGTCGATAAGGTCCCACAGAATCATGACTGGGCTTAAGTCAGGTGAGTTTGGAGGAAGGAATAACAGATAAATTCATCCGATGATGTTTGAACCATGCACGTAAAGTTGCAGCTCTATGATAACTCTCATTGTCTTGCTTTTAAATGTCATCATCTGAGAAAAAACAGTGCTCATGTAAGGGCGGACATAGTTTCAGAATGAAAGATGGATATTTAAATTGATTCATCGTGCTTTCCACGATAATCAACGAAACCATAGAAAACGAGAAAAACTTTTCCCAGACCATAATGCTCCCACCTCAGCCTGAACCCTTCTGACAATGTTTGCAGGGTGTTTGCTATCAGAGTTTTCCCTTCGTATTCCCTAACGTCCTTCTGTCCGAGTAGCAGAGAAACATTAAACATCGAAAACATTACTCGTCCTCACTCAGTGGATTATTTATATATATATATATATATATATATATATATATATATATATATATATATATATATATATATATATATATATATATATATATATATATATATATATACATATATATATATATATATATATATATATATATATATATATATATTTATATATATATTATATATTATATATATATATATATATATATATATATATATATATATATATCTGAAAGTAAAAATGCATCATTCTTGTGTTTGGAAAGTAACAGACTTCGTTACAACTCAGCAGAAGGTCTAAGCTTCTTAATTAATGACCATTTCAGAGCATAAGACTTTTCATGGTTATAAATTTGTCCACGTGAAGTGATATCTCTTGAGGTAACAATACCAGTCTGGTGGACACTCTTGTCGTTGCATTTAAATTAAGAGAACTTGTTCGTTTTTGGGGCTATGACAGCGGATCATATAGGAGTCCAAATATATACAATGCCACAAATGCTTCTCTTTGTTATGCGAAAAAATTTAAATCAACAAAAAAAAAATTCTTGGCGCGAAATTTGGAAAAAGAAACTTCATAAAAATATTTTGATTCTTAAAACATTGATGGGTTCTAAAAGTAAGGACAATTTTCTAGTGGATGGAACAACTTCATTTGCCGTCTCATACGCGATAATTTGAGTTAAATTAGATTATATTATTTTCGGCATATTTTGTACTCAAATTTATTAATTATTTTATAATTTATTAGGTAAGATAATGTGAAAAATTTGCTATTAAATAATAACTTTGTAACTTGGAAAAAAAATTAAAGTTTTTTTTATGAAAATAATGCCTTCAGACTCAAAGTATTCATTATAAATTTAAAATATGTTGTTCTGAATGCATGAAATCATTTAAAAACTGATGAATTGTCAGTCAATTAAATTATAGTGGATATTACACTTTATACAATTTTGTCAAAAATTTTAAATCCAAAAAATCATTTTAAACTCAACAAAATGAAAATATTTAAAAACATTGTTATATTATGTTGAGTGATTTTTAATTTATACGGAAACTAAAATTGAAATCAGCCAATATTTTTAACCAATTGGCATTTAGCTTAAAAATAAGTGATGTTAAAATATCGGGCTCGACTTTTTTTAAATTCAACGAATTAAATTCCTAAAAGCCATATCAGACATTCAATTATTAGTGGGCTTTTCAATTACTTGGACACAACTATTTAAGATGAGCTGAACACACAGCAAACCCTTCCATGAAACTCGTGATTTAAAGGCATTATCTAGCTTCCTTTAATCCTAGGGGGGCATTAGCAACTCATCGGGCAGTGGGCACATTTAGAGATAAGTCTCCTCCTCTCAATCACGTGGCACAGCTTAAATAAATTCGAAATCAGTCTCTGCATTTGGTATTAAGAATGAACTCCGAATCCTTGTCACAATTGCAGATTTCGCCAGAAAATATGAAAATTTAATCCCAACTAAGCATTTGCAATAAATTTCTAAAGATAAAAAAGACGAATATTACCCACAGATATTCCTATCACTGAAGCAACAATTTCTTTCAATGCGGGGGATTAATTATTTTTTGGTAAACGGTTATGAAACATCATATAACCACTACCAATAAAACTTAAAATCAAACTTTCTTTTCTTAAAATTGCAATAATGTAAACATTTACAATTCTAATATTCATATATATGAAATTTTATCCCGGTTTGGGCATGGATGTACTTTATCTCTCTATCTATCCTGTCTTTGTCTTTTTCTTGTATGAATGAGGTGTGAATGGCTGCCTACCCTATAAACGGGTACCTATGGCATGTGTGTAGAGCAAAGTCGTACTTTCACCTTCATGGTGCTCTGATTAAACGAAAGACGCTCCCAATTGACTTAAATTCTTATAGCCAAGGCATAGCGAGCTTGGCTTGTCCAAGTGTCATTAGTAACAACAACAACAATTCCATATTAATACTGAAATCAGGAGTTAAGAATGTGCCCATCTTTATATTAAATTATGTTTAACCAATTAAATAAATGCTGCTTAATAAGATCAAATAGTATGGTGGATTAAAATAAATCAGTTTCTGTTTAATTTTATTTTTAATACATCTATGAAAGAAGATCCCTCATATAGAATTAGATTCTTAATATTTTTTATGTTATTTTTTAGGACATCAAACTTAAAGTAAAACTTTCTTTAACAAATTTGGAATGATTTACACAATAAATGCTGTTATTAGCATTGAATTGTATTTTCGTTAAAAATCAAAAAATCCTGTTTAAATTTTATTTTTAAGGCATCAATCTTAATCAATGAGATTTGAAAGCGTATCATATCATGAAAAATGAACTCTCAGTGTATTTTTCTTTTTCTTTCAGGCAATTACCATGTTGCTATAAATAACCCATGTTGGCATTTTTTAATAATATAAACTACCATGTTAGCATTTTTTAAATACTCATCTTTATTTAATTACTTACAAAGCTCCCTTTGGAATAAATGTTAACCTACTGAATTATAAGTTGTAAGTCCATTTAAAATGAATAGATTCTGTTTTTTATTTCATTTTTAAGCCACCACACATAATGGAAAGCAAATCATCTTTCGGGAGTTATAGTCTAAAAATATTGGAACAAGTTCAGTATCCCCATACACTTGGCGACCGCGGCGAATTTTTTGTCGCCAAGTCGCCAAGCTAGGCGCGCGTTTATAAACACGGGAAATTTCCCGAAGTTCGATCGAAAAATAAGCATTTCAGAAATTTTAAAAAGGGAAATAAATATAAATAATGGACTTACTTGATATGAAGTTAAGCTGACATGCCAATTGGTATATTTATTTCGACATTTTATTCGTTAGTCACCAGTGTCACATTTCAGTAAAAATAATTATTTAATTTTACAAAAAAAAAGCATGCAAAAATATTTTTCTAAATATATACATTTTATAAAATTTAAAAAAAGCATGCAAAAACTTATTTTTCAAATATATACATTTTTTTTAAATTTAAAAAAAAAACATGAATAAAATATTTTTTTAAATATATACACTTTTTAAGTAAATAAAAATGAAGCACGAATACAATAAAAAAATACATGTAAGCAATAGAATTTAAATAAAATAATAACACCTTCTCCAAATCCAATTTCCGTTAGAAAATTAACTAATATTTGCGAATCCTAAATTAATTAATAATTTGGAATCCTGAGCAATAATCTATCATTATTATCTTTAATTTTTGCTAAAATAATTTGTTGATATTTTTCAACAACATTTTGAGCGTGAGACATTTTAAATTAAAACAATAAATAAAGTAATTAAAACATTAAAAAGATGATAATAAATTAAGAAAACG
>JAJQOW010002160.1:0-22994 GCA_037975125.1 Latrodectus hesperus | reverse complement strand
AATGTAATAATTTCACAGATTAAAATATTTACGGAAGTAAATTAAAAGTTAGTTTTAATATTTGTTATTTTACCATTAAGTATGAAAAAAGAAATAGTATCCCTTCTTGCTGATATTTAATTGTACAAAATAAATTGATAACTTTATTGCTAAAAATGCTATATTTTTGTTGTAACTGATATATTGGTTATCTATCATTGATTTATATTAAAAACATATTAATAATAAATTTTTATAAATTTATAGAAACACCAAATACCCTAAATATTTATTCTCGAGTTAATAAAGTACTAATTTAAAACTTTGATATTGGTGCTATCTATTAAATTATTTTAAACCTTTTATGTTAACCAGAATTTGGCATTCGCGAGAATAAGGCAACTGTGACTTTTTAAAGAATAACAATTTGTTTTACACATTTTCAAACTTATAGTTGGGATACTATTTAGATGCATGTCATTTAAAAGTGTAAGTAAAAATTTTGTTCAAAATACTATTACACTGTCTTTAACCCTTTGACGCGCGCAATATTTTTTTAAATTTTAAACTAAAGAATTATAAAAATTGAATGTTATGATCCCACAGACAAATAATATATGAATTTAATAAAATTTACATCTACCCATTTATCTGTGGGTGGTGGTCGCATAGCGCGACCAGCGCGCGTCTAGGACCTTGATACTTACTGAGTTAGCAGGGGAAAAAACTTACCTTGTTTCGTACGCGCTTTCAATAAATGATGATTATTGCAAACTTCTTAGACAGTTTGTATTTAAAATGCAGTATATTATTTTTTTACAATATTTTACAAAGTAAAGAGTAGTAAAAGTGAAAAATTAAACATTTATATAATTTAGTTGCTATAAAAACACGTCGATACTGAATTTAGAATCCTCATTTAGCAGGTACAGTTTTTTTAAATGTCGATTAGAAATAAGTTATTTCTTGTGAAACTGTTCAAAGCACCTTTTATCTTTTTGATACAAGCATAAACCAACATTGCAAGTTTCACACATGTATCTTGTTCTGTGAGGTTTCTCCTTTGTGCTACAAAATGCGCACCGCCGTGGTTTGCATTTTATTGGCATGTGTTCAGCATTCTTTAATCTTTTTTGTTCTGGAACATGAGGTTTGTGGCTTTTTATACATGCGGAGCTTGATATTTTTATTTTGGGAACAGATCCTTTATTTCCCATCGAAATCAAACTACTGATGATGTCCATTCTGAATAACTTTAGTATTTTTAAGTTTGGATCACTTTCTTGAAGCATTCGATATATAATAAAGGAATTTACAATAGTGACATCAATAAAATGGAAGAAATTCGATGCCACCATTTTTTACTTTTCCGATCAATTTCATATCAGCTTTTAAATTGATCAAAATAGTCCACATACCCCATATTTTGATTGTAATCCTTTTCTTCAAATAAAGCCAATGCCTCAGCTATTCCAAGCCCTTTGCGACGCATTTTAAATTTGAACAGTAGAAGAAAATATTTACACACAGTTAAAATATATTGCTATTAATTATTTTAAATTTAAATAAAACTTTTACGTAAATACTATTTTCGATAATATATATATATATATATATATATATATATATATATATATATATATATATATATATATATATATATATATATATATTTACATTAAATTTAAAACACACAAAATACTATTAAATAAAAATTTCCGTACTAGCCTGGGAGCAAACGCAACATTCAACGCAAAGAAAAATCTGCAACAGAAATAGCGAAAGCACATGTTCACTGGGGATATAAATGCCACATGTTGTTTACAAGTAAAATGACCCTATGATTTATAGCCACAGGTTGTTTACAAGTAAAATGACCATGTGATTCAAACCCCCTTCCCCACACCCCTAAACACTCTAATTCCCAATCATAATATGCCGGCCATGTTTATGTAGTCTGCTGTTCACGTAAGTCATGTGTTCTAGCTGCGCGGTGGTTGCGGGGTGCAACCACCAGGAATTTCCCTCAAAAAAGGAAAGTTTTTTACGTATCTAGTTCAAACTACTGCTGTATTTATATTGTTTAGGACAGACATGACGGTATAGGGAGAAAAAATTTCTGATATTTATTATTATTTATATTAAAAAAGTACGTTATTTTGTGTTGTTAAAAATGAACATTAAATAACGACATATTGGAAGGAGTCCGACCTGAAATTAATTTGGTGCTGTCATCTGTTAGTGTTATTTAAAAGTAAAAGATATAAAATCTATAAAATTTAAATAAAAAATCGTGAAAAGAAATTAAGAAAAAATATTGAAAATTGGTGGTATAAGGGCTTGGAATAGCTGAGGCATTGGCTTTATTTGAAGAAAAGGATTACAATCAAAATATGGGGTATGTGGACTATTTTGATCAATTTAAAAGCTGATATGAAATTGATCGGAAAAGTAAAAAATGGTGGCATCGAATTTCTTCCATTTTATTGATGTCACTATTGTAAATTCCTTTATTATATATCGAATGCTTCAAGAAAGTGATCCAAACTTAAAAATACTAAAGTTATTCAGAATGGACATCATCAGTAGTTTGATTTCGATGGGAAATAAAGGATCTGTTCCCAAAATAAAAATATCAAGCTCCGCATGTATAAAAAGCCACAAACCTCATGTTCCAGAACAAAAAAAGATTAAAGAATGCTGAACACATGCCAATAAAATGCAAACCACGGCGGTGCGCATTTTGTAGCACAAAGGAGAAACCTCACAGAACAAGATACATGTGTGAAACTTGCAATGTTGGTTTATGCTTGTATCAAAAAGATAAAAGGTGCTTTGAACAGTTTCACAAGAAATAACTTATTTCTAATCGACATTTAAAAAAACTGTACCTGCTAAATGAGGATTCTAAATTCAGTATCGACGTGTTTTTATAGCAACTAAATTATATAAATGTTTAATTTTTCACTTTTACTACTCTTTACTTTGTAAAATATTGTAAAAAAATAATATACTGCATTTTAAATACAAACTGTCTAAGAAGTTTGCAATAATCATCATTTATTGAAAGCGCGTACGAAACAAGGTAAGTTTTTTCCCCTGCTAACTCAGTAAGTATCAAGGTCCTAGACGCGCGCTGGTCGCGCTATGCGACCACCACCCACAGATAAATGGGTAGATGTAAATTTTATTAAATTCATATATTATTTGTCTGTGGGATCATAACATTCAATTTTTATAATTCTTTAGTTTAAAATTTAAAAAAAATATTGCGCGCGTCAAAGGGTTAAAATTTATTGTACGGTCATCCTTGACTAAATTTTCAAAAAGACGCCAAGGCCGTATGACGTCATACTTATGGTGAATTTCCGATCGGGAAAACAGCTGGAGGAAAAATAGTTGAAATAGTGACAAATATTTCATTCATTATTGGTATCTATCAATGTACTCAAGTAATTTTACAAAATTAACAAAAAACGCAAATTTATAGATCTCAAACATCAATGGTAAAATAATAAAGTTGATATGTTAAATTATCCATAAAATGTTTTGATTGAAACAAAACAGAAAAATATTTCGAATTAAATATTTTGATTCCGATAAAATATTTTGATTCACAAAAATATTTCGAAAAGAACGAGGGAGCTGAAAAAAAGAAGTTACTTCGGAAACGAATGCGAATAAGGAAAATATGGGCACTTCGAAAAAGTAAATATCAGTTTTAAGAAAATCAGAATATGAATTCTAACGAAAATTCCAGAAGAATCTGAACACGAATAACAATAAAAAATAAAGCAACATTCGGAAAAGAATAAATATAAATTATTAAGTACTAATTAAACTGTTAAATAGAATATCTTTAAGAAATTAAATATGGAAACAATAATTTTAAAAATGTATATACAAATTATATAGTATTTTATAGTAATAATATAAATTATAAGAATGCCATATACATAAACTAAAGAAAGAATGTATCGACACAATTTTAAACAGTAACTTTAAATTCAATTTAAATTTTTAATTAATGAAAAAGAGCAATACAACCTGTGGAATTTAATTATCCAAACTGTCAAGCAAATTGTAAAACACACTAAAAATTATTACGAAGTTAACTCGCAAAAATTTCTAGTAAAATGCTGAAATGGAACAAAATGCTTTAAATTTCATCGCGATGACGTAAGCACTAGAGTTGTTAAAATTGAATTTTCACCTTAATTCTTATTGGTCTTCATCTGTATGACGAGCATCTCGCGAGAATCACATTAGACAAAAATAAGGCTCTGTTCGCCATATTTGGCTTCAAAAAAAAAAAAAAAAAAAAAAAAAAGCGCCAAGGGTGACCGTACAGTAAAACTGAGCCTAAATAAGTTTTAATTGTTCTTACCTGCTTTTGAAAATGGCACTAATTCATTTTTTGGTTCTGATTCGTTTTTTGTAATATCTTCTATTGGGTTAATTTCTATGATGGTTTCATCTTCTTCTTGAATTGTGTACAAGACACGGGCTATTTTTTGAGGCTGTTGTTTAGGAATATTGGGTTTTTTTTGTTGTTTTGTGGCAGAACTTCTATTTTTTGACGATTTGATGGCTGGAGTAATCTTTTTGTTATTGTACTTTTTTCTTTTTAAGAGAGTTGACATTATATTGTAAAGATTTATGAAGCTATTGTAAGAGCTAGCGTTTTAATTGGTAAAAAAAAGCGTCTGTGTTTGAAAAACTATACGTATTTTCTATTTTGTAAATTTCGGCAATACTGTTTTCAACTTAGAGATTGGAGGTTGAGCTTGCAATAGAGATAAATTATATATTCTAATGAAAATGTATTTCTATTGTTGTATAAAACAATGCGTCTTTGTAACAATAATTTATTCATTATTATAGTTTCTTTAATAATTAACAAATGATTTATATTTAAAACAATGATGCATAAAATCATTGTTTAGAATGAATTTTTTTAGGTTTACTGCTGCAACATCCATTATTACACATTGTTCATTGTTTAATTTCCAACAGTTAATAGATATTTCTAAATAAAAAGTTGAACTTTCAGTTTAAACATATCAGATAATATTATTTATTTGAAAACGTATGAAAAATGAATTTATTTCCTCATTACCATGCATTAAATTTTGAAAGTATAAGTACTTTCAAAATATATATGATCAAAATGATACTATAACAAAAACTTGATACTATAAAAATACTTTCAAAATGATACTATAACAAAAACTATTTTGCAACTGTTAAAACCAAATAAATTAATGATTAGAATAAAAATCTATTTCTGACTGCAGAATATAATATCATATAATACCAGAATGGACAGATTTATATTACATGTCAAAGCATTAATTTTAACAAAATCATTTTAACAAAACTATTTTAAACTATTGTCGTCTATTTAAAACTATTATAAAACGTCGTCTATTTAAACCTTTTGTATTATGTACCTGGCAACCTGGTTTTTATGACTTCATAGATATGGAGACCTATCTTATCTATGAATCAGAATTATGGAGAAAATTTCATTTTGGCAACCCTAGTAGTTACGTAATCTCGCAAGTCACAATACGCCCTCTTGGTAACATATTTTCATCGCCAAAAAAATTAGAATTTAGAATCCTAGATTGCATTGCATGTTTGCCGGAGAATGTTTCTTTTTTTAACGTTGGAAGCATGAATTATGTTGGGGTGAATCTCAAACTAATTTACAAGACACTAAATTTTATTATCTTGTATGCTTGTACGAGTTGCTTTTGCATTGCAAATTCTACAGCCATCATACAATTCTTTCATAACATGTAAATATTTTTTATAGGTTGAATTTTTATGTTAATATTTTTCTTAAAATCGAATATCTGTCTAAGGATAACAACATAATAATAACAATTTTCGCTTTGTTCATTTGATATCACACAGATGATTATTTGAATTTTACTCTGAATTCTCTTTTTTATATCTTAAATTTTAAGAGTTTATTAAATTTAATATTTATTTTTGGATCTCATCACTTTAACAGTATTCAAGACACCAATAATTTACAGACATAACAATACACATAATCACCTATATCAATATAATGCTGATGTTAAGTTTACAGACATCCATAACGAACGATCTTCAGAGAGGATTCTTGAAGATAAAAATGTTGTATTTAAGAGAAAGTCATGAATCGCAAAGGAAAATAAACAGATAATCAAAAAATTTCCTTTCCCAGTAATTAAATTTGGGCTAAACTAAAATATAATTTTCCTTTCTATCTATTTAACAGTTATGAGGATTCATTTTTGAAATTTTCATTCAAGGTATTAGGATTATATTACAAATTCAGAACTTAAAACAATAAATTTCTTTGTTTACATTCTAATTGAATCTATAAAAATTTCAATGATATATTTCAGAATATATTATATCAACTTTACAAGGATTATTCATATATTCCTTGAAAACACTGGAACATCAAGTTTCTTTTATAAGAAACTTTTTATCAGAGTATTAAAAAATTTAATTCCCACCAAAAAATTATCAATACACCAATTTAAAAAATGTGTAATGTATTTCTATACAGGAAATTTCAAAATAAATGTATTATTCATGTTTAAATATTTGTAGAGATAATCTAGTATTAATAGCGCTTAAAGCGTTAAAAATTTGCACATATTGTTTATAATATTTGCAAAATGTTTTCTCGACATAAAAGACAGAGAAATGTATTATATTTTTTAAGATTAAGGGAAATGTAATATATTTGTATTAAGATTATATAACATAATTTATTGTTAAAATTAGATTAGCAAACAATTTTCAAGACATCACTTACAAATATAGCTTAGAAAAGGAACATGTTAAAAAATATTTTTATGTAAATTATTTGAACGTCGGAAACAAATTTTTCTTGTCAGAGAGCTATACACTTTATTTAAACATGCTATTTTTATTTTAATTTAGGGTGGAGATAAATTTTGCAATGATATAAAATTCTAGTTACTTAAAGCGAAATTTGTTTTCCTACTATCAATAAATCACAAAGACTTAATGTATAACAAGTGCAATTACTAGCATAACAGCACACACAGTTACTGGTAATTTAAAAACATAAATATTTGGATGGAGAAATTCATGCTGTAGAATTGTGTCATAATATTTTACTAATTTAAAACCTGTATTTGTAATAGCAAAACAAATACAGAACTTTTTGAGAATGCATTTTATGCATTGGTCAAAATGGATAGTTTTTTAATATTATTATAGATTTTGTGGTACTCGCCTCAGTGTACAGACAACAGAACAAATATTACCAACCAGGAACTGAGTCACGTTCCACCTGACAATTGTTTTTTTGAAAATGAGAGCAGGGCACAGCTTCAAGTGATGGTCATTCTGACACGCAAGTAAAAGATGATTTGCTTTAGCTGTCTGAGAAAGCACTGATATGTCCTGTTAAACTCACTGGTGAAGTTACTATTTGTCTCAAGCTTCAGGTGACTAAGCATTGGTTATCAGAAAGTACTGATTTGTTTTGTCATCTGCTCATGGAGTCACCAGAAAACTATGAAAAAGGAACTAACATTACATAAATGTCCGTGAAGCACTAGATTATTTATAATTTGCTCGCTAGTGTTTGTCTCTAAGGGTTGGATATCTCTTTAGTGTTTTTTTTCGGGGGGGGAGTGATTATTAGATTGACACGTGGTAGGAACGGAACATAGTGATTAAATGCAGAATCAGTCAAACTAAGGTTTTAAATTAACTTTTGTTTGAAAAACGTGCAAATATTCTTCGCTAACTGCTTAATGTAGATGCTTATAAAAAACTTAATCATGCTATTCTTCAAAACAACAAGAGGAGTGCTTTCACTGATAGTAGTTAAAATGAAGAACCTTTGTATATTTCACAGCACGTACTCGTACAGATATTTCTTCAGAGAAAGAGTCCGGTTGCAAAGAGTTAGACGGATTAAATAAAAAAGGACATGTTATGGACACATAAAGTTTAATGAGATTGACGAAGTTATGTTTTCTGAGCGGAGCAATACGTGCCGTAATGCAAAACAAAGAAGATAGAAAGATCAAAATTTATACACTGCTTTTAACATCTTTAGATACATCAGCGAATCATGTTATTAAAGTACTGAAACTGAAATATTGAGGAGAGACATTATTTTGTCACTGTCTTCCTTCGGAGCAGTTCTAAGTGGAACAAAAACGGCAATAATCCTTTTCATGGTACACGTGTGTGAATGAAAAATGATGTAAAAATTAGTGTTTGTCTAAATAGCACTCCCTCAACGACTATGGACAGTTAAGTACCTTCAAAACATGCGAGGAGTTTATATTTTGCATTAATAACAATACCTAGTTTAAAGTTAAGGGTACTTACAAGACAATCGCAATACTTTTATTCATTAGTTGACAACTGAAAAACTATCGTGGATAACTGTCTTTGTTGATTTATTCTTTTTAACATCACCAAATATCTGCAAATCACTGACAAAAAACTGAATCCTTTTTCCAACATTTATATATTCAATTTCCAAAGATATATATTTATTGGAATTTTACTAGTGGATCTTTTCTTATATACTGCGTTATTCACATGATTTTTATTAAATTTAAATTTGCTTTTATTAATCGTAGATTTGCTTTAATCAAATGATATAGCAATTTACAATTTATAGCATATAAGTGGCTTGTAACGAGTGTAAATCCAATGATTTTTATTTTTTTAAATGATCATTACTTATTATAAAATAAAGCATTTAAATATTTTATAATTTATAATTTATAAATTTTGTGTTTTCATTATTCTATTTGTAATTATTTATTTAAAACATTTTATCTCTCAAAATTATATATTAGGTCTAGCGGAAAGTTCTGTACATTGATCGGTGATGATGCTAATGAAACTATAGAGAGAAATATCTTTTTCAGATTTTCAGAGAAAAATATTGTAATTAAGTGGATAATTTTAAAGGAGCAGTCCTAGAAACAGAACCAACATTGTTCCAAGAAGGAGCAATTCAAGAGTTCATGAAAAATAATCTGAATTAGCCTAAGAAATTCTGTGTCATATTCCCCAGGCATTACACTTGTTATTGTTCTTACGGAATTTTTTGGAGAACAAAAAATTAAGAAGATATCGAGCAAGCTTTGTTTTAAGTTTTATCATGAACATTTTTCAAAATTGGGATATACAAATTGCATTTATTCTAGCAAGAAGTCATTAATAATAGTGGTAATTATATTATTTAATAAAGTTTATTGACAATACTAAAAATTTTGTTTTATTTCAAAAATGAGTAGAACTTTCAGGTAGACCTATTTAAACACTTCTAAATTGTTTTTAAGAGAATTTATTTATAATAAATTCATTAATGTTTAGGCGTTTAAATATTTATAAAAATTGAGCGTAAATTAATTTTCGTTCTTATTACCGGACTTATTGAAAAAATTATTTATGTATTGAAATGCAAAGAATACACTTCAAAGCATTAAGTATTAGAATTTTTTAAATAATTTATCAAGATTTTTCAGATTGAGATTATTAATGCCTTTTCTTATATGTTTATTCATTAATGTTTTTTAGGCTAATTTTTAAGATGCCTAAATAGAATCTTTAATTTCGGAGAGTGTTTTTATGACAAATTTATTTCATTACATTTATTATCTATTCTCCTTCATATATCATGAGAGTAGTTTTACAGCACATTCTCAATTATAAGAATAACCACAAATTAATTTACTATAATATTAACTTTTAAAATTATAGAATTGATAAAAAATTTAATTTCTGACTAAATTTTAAAAAAAATGTCGCTAAATTTTGCTACTAATTTCTAAAAATGTTTCTAGATTTATTTATTGCAATAATATGGGTTTATTGGTGACATATAAATTGATTTCTTTTAAATCTTTATTATAACTTAATTCTTTATCACACTTCCTTAAAAAAGGTATCTGATGGTCACCTAATGATGTGTTGATTGTTAGCAACCCTTCGCACTATTACTTTTTTTGGCTTTTGGCAATTGAAGAGGCTTTAAATTTCTGTGTTACTGAGGGTATAGTCTCTGATATCTGGATCCTCAGTGATAGCCGAAGCTCCATACAACATCTGGCCCAGTGGTGGCGGCATGGTGACATAACAACTAAAATAGTACAACATATTACTAATTTGAAAATCAGTACGATAGTCTTCCAGTGGGTGCCATCTCATGTTAATGTAT
Organism: Latrodectus hesperus; assembly: GCA_037975125.1. Classification (NCBI taxonomy): domain Eukaryota; kingdom Metazoa; phylum Arthropoda; class Arachnida; order Araneae; family Theridiidae; genus Latrodectus; species Latrodectus hesperus. Next base: position 12,787 of record JAJQOW010002160.1, on the reverse strand, counting down.
ATGGGAATGAAGTTGCGGATCAGTTAGCCAAGGATGGAAGCCTACAGAATATCATTGGAGGCTGCTTGTCGTCCTCAGAGCTGACCTCTAGAGTTAAAATGACTATCAATGCTACTTTTAGGGATACCATTCCTACCCACGAATGGTACACATGCAAACATCCTGGTTTCGCACTAACAGGCAGCAAAAGTTCCCGGGTATTACAGAAATAAAAAGATAAGAGAAGAACTAAATATACCAACAATCAGGGAATATCTAGCCAAAATTATGTATAACATGTATAAAAATATTAACAAAACTGAGAATCCATTAATTATAAACTTGCCACATATATATATATATATATATATATATATATATATATATATATATATATATATATATATATATATATATATATATATATATATATATGTGTGTGTGTGTGTGTGTGTGTGTATATACATAATAAAAATGCATATAATGTTTTGAAATGTAATCACTAACAAACAAAGAATGCACCTATATGGTGCAATAATTGAAGAATATTGTTTTCAAAAATTTTTATGCATATATGAATGCATACGTAGTCTAAATCTGCATACATATGTGATGAAATAAAATATTCAATATAATAGGAGTTATATATATATATATGTATATATTTTAGAGTAATTGAACTCATATATTTTACAATTAATGTAATACAAAATTGAAATCTTGCTTCCTAAATGTTGACATGAATTATAGATAATAAGATTATATATTGCGTTTTGCAATTTATAAAAAAACAATATTAATACAAGTAATTTAGAACCCTATATTACGAGAATATATCCTATATGTAAAGTAAGAAAGAAATGTCTTACTGTTTTTGCTGTAACATTAAATGAAATGATAGGAAGTATTCAAATTAGTGTATAATGTGGATGAGACACCTGCTAGTCGAGAGTAGGAATATAAGCCGTATTTCTTATTTAACTTTTAGCTCATTATTGTATCATTCTTTCAAAGTTTTCTTTGTCTTTTCACATTTTTTTTATCTGTGGGCCATGGTAATTTAGTGGTTAAGGCATCTGTTTCCGTCCGGAAGAGCGGGGTTCGATTCCCAATGCCGCCAAAGACCTACCGAATACATGCAATATATGCGCTCGTTAAGAATGTGGAAACGGAAGTCCTGTGGTGAGTCGTTGAGCAATTACCATGGATGTAATGGTCTGGATAAAATTTCAAACCCAGTCAGCTCAATGGCAAAGTTGAAGGAATAGATCCTGTGATGGTGCCATCTATGGGATTAGATGAAGTGCGAAGTCGTACTTCATCTACTCTTTCTCTACTCTAGTCGTACTTCTTTCACCTTCGCGGTGCTCTGATTAAACAAAATACGTACCTTACTGACTTAAATTCGCATAGCGAACTTTGCTTGTCCAAGGTTCATTAGTAACAACACACTCTTTTTATGTTTCAACTTTATCCAAATAGGAGCATATTTATCAGAAAAAAGTAAATAAGATTTAAATTAATTTAAACTTTTTTTCAAAACTCTTAAAAGATGTATATAATAATGCAAACATGTGAAATCCGTTATTACACAGAATAATTAGGTATTTAGTGAGATAATTATATAAGTCAGTGAAAGTAAGTGAACTGTTTGTTTAACTAAGTATTCCATTGGGTAAAGATTATTCTTGATTGCTGTTGAATGAAATACGATTCTCAAATTACTTTCGAGTATTCATACCATTGCTTTTAGACATTGTATTTAGGTCAGCTTTTCTACATTTCGGAAAATTCACAAGTATATCTGACACCTGTTTTCAAGTAGTCTTCGGTGAAAATAGAGGCCATGTAATAAATAAGAAAGTTTTCAGAGAAGGCAGATTTAAACATTTATTAATTAAGCGTAGGACAAAGGTAAACAGCTTTGCACTTACCAGTGAAAAACATTTTACTTTGTTAGCAAATGCAAAAATATCACAGAAAAAATAGCACGTGACTGCTAGCTATACTAGCATTATATCTTTCATTCATAGTTAATTAATTTATACACAAAATAACTTTGAGATCTTTTATTTTTCCTTCAAAGATTTATCAGTATTTATTTCATATGTGAAATAACTAGATAAAGTCTGATGTTTTTTATACTTTAACTTGTCTAATTATTTCACAAAATTCTTATTTTTGTATGAAGAAGCAGAACTAACATATGTAAATTAGTATCACTGCATAGTGCTAAAATAATTTAAATAAGTAATATTATAATAAAAATTTACATATTATATTATCTATGGTGAAAAACGAATAACAAAATCAAGTAATTATCGATTTGTGGTGTAATATGCAATTGTCGTCCTTTGATTGTACGATGATTCTTAGGCGATTAAATTTCATTTTGTGACTTCTACCTATTTATGATTTCAGATATATATATATATATATATATATATATATATATATATATATATATATATATATATATATATATATATATATATATATATATATATATATATATATATATATATATATATATATAAATATAAATGCAAAATCAGATGTATAGCCAAAAGCACAAGAATACATAAAATTTTAAGTTTTAAGATTAGCAGTACATTTAGCGCAAAAGCAGCTAGAATAGTATTACTAAGATATAGTTAATAGTATAATTTATAAAATATGCAAAGAATATAATATAATGAAACAAAATACAATGAAAAATGCCAAATAGAAAATAATACATTGAAAAATTAAATGTCAAAAGTAGAATATCAGATGGAAGACAACACATTGAAATATTATAGCATTGAAATATTAAATGGAAAACGATATATTGAAATATCAAATGGAAAATAACACATTGAAAAAAATACAAAGAAAAGAATTACATATATATATATATATATATATATATATATATATATATATATATATATATATATATATATATATATATATATATATATATATATATAGATTTAGATATAGACATATATAATTTTAACTTAAGCATATACTTTCTTACTATACAGATTATGCAAAAATCTCAGTGATTGAATACAAAAGTACAAAAGGCTGAAAATTGATTTCCCTCTTGCAGAGAAATTTAAAAAAAATAAATCTATTATGGTAATCTTTTCAAAAAATTTTTTTATAAATGAATGAGAAGTAGAATTGTAAGAGTTACTGTTAGAAATATTACTGTCTATATTACGTTTGAGAAACGTTGGAGCATTATAATTTAAATTGTACTTTTATGCTAATTAAATTCATATTATAGAATATTAAACAATTAAATATAATAAATGTAATCAAATATTAATTTTTTATTAAAACCAAATAGTTAAAGAAAGAAATTTAAATGAGAATATGAAATTTATCTTAATACACGAAAAATGTTTAAATTTGTAAAGTGTATCGAAGTAAAACAGTTATCTTAATTACCAAACATAATTAAACATTAATTATTACCGTGTTAATGGTTGTCTGTTGAATATCAATTGAAGTACAACAGTTCATAATTTTTAAAACAGGATTATATACATGCTTTTGTATACTCTCTAATGAGAATGTAATATTATTAATTACATTAAAAAATTATTTTCATACTAAAGTCTTAATGCATTAAAATTTATTAGTATTTACACTAAAATGTGCTTTAGGAAATTATATAAACATAACAAACATCAATTCAGAAATGCGCAGTCAAGGAATGATACATAAATATTATACAGTAATTTTTGAGTTTTATAAGAGTTTAGGGAGCAGTATTTTTTATCATAAAATGTACACTTCCTGTTTTTCTAATTATTTGTTATTATATTTGTACAGTTGTACCTGAATATAATTATCCTTTGTCATATTTGTGATTATGTTTTGCTTATACAGACAAAAAATTAAAATGTAAGTCTTTCGGACTTTATAAATTTGCATTTACGATTTAAAAATGAATTTGATACTTCCTTTCTTTTACAGAGCAATCATCTTGATTTCAGAGGTTTACCATTGCCACCACTTTTTTTGAGAAGAAACTTTTGATTTACAAAATATATATTATAATAAACTAGATAGCTTCAGGGATCAGCATAGAACTTTTGCCTTTTTGCACTCTTGCGAAGACAATTAGCGCTTAAAGAAACGCAGTCCTTTTTCCTTGGCTAGTGAGCTGGGACTGTTTTCTGATGAAATGGAACCATATTCCTTAAAGCCCATCTCTTTTGTTATGTTTGCTCCGGAGTGTATACATTTCCAGACTGAACTCTTGACGAGGGTGAATAAAAAGTCAGATATTCCTGAATTCACTAGACAGATGGCTCTCGAGACAGTACATGACACCCCCCTCTCGGCATTGAAAATGTGCACTGATTGCAGCAGGGGCACAGGTGATGCATCTGGAAGTGGAGTGCACATTGAGACACCTAATAACACTTTTGATCTCAAATTTAGAAATACTGATGGCTGTTCCGTCTTCAGGTCTGAACTTGTGGCAATTTACGAGGGACTACATTTTATATACACGGCCTCTGAACTTTTCTTCAAGGATATTTGGATTTTATCGGACAGTCTATACAGCACCTCTCTCATTGGATGACTGTTGGGGATATGACAAGTCTGGATATACTAGAAATTTTGATTCAGCTTGCTAAAAGACACTCTATACACTTTGAATGGATCCCCTCCCATGTTGAATTGAATTGTTATGATATTACTGATAATTTGGTCAAGTCTGCCTCTACTGCTAACTTGCATGACAAAGCTTAGTTAACTTATTCTGAAATTTCCTCAATCAAAAGGAAGGAATTCAGTACTCTTTGGAGAGTTCCTCCTACTCACCCGTGGTACTTTGGCAAAAGACCTCGATGGTGCCACAAGCTCAATATATCAAGAAAACAGCAGACGCGCTTTCTGAGCGGGCATATCAAATCACTTACCTTTCACCAGGGTGAGAGGTGCTTTTCAAGAGTTTCATTGGTGTGGGCCTGTTCAAGCCTCCCCCGATCATATTCTTATTTGTATAAATTTTACTGTTTTTGAGATTTTAAGGGATCTGATTTTATTTTTGGACCTTCTGGACATTTTTGGTTTTATGGAGATGGTATAGCTTAGCTACGTCATCTGGGATTAGACAACACAGCAACAGTGGTGTTGGCATTGACACCAGCGAACTCCCCTGTACCTAATTCCAAGGAGCTTTATCAGTTTAATGGGAGGTGCTGGAACTTTTATTCAAAAATATATTAAAAAATGACGTTATAAAAATTTTTCAACAGTTGAAGATGATTATCTTACAACAACAGTGGCGTACCAAAGAAATATTTAACTCATTGCATTAAGATTCAATCAGGAAATTTGGATGATTCGCTTGCAGAAAGGGAACAAACACTCATGAGCTAGTGACAGGTAGGACTAGTGCCCACTCTGCTGACGTTGATTTCATTCACATCAGAATTTAAAATGTTATCTGTTTATTTGTTAACTGAAAAATGAATATAATGGAAAATGAATGGCAAAACAATGTTAAAATATATATTTGGTGATGCATAGTCAAAACTTTCTTCAAATAAAATATTTTACATAAGTTCAATGTTTCTCTAAATAATAATTATCTAAGTAATTTTGAATTTTTTGAAGTATTGCTCTAATTTTACTGAGTGTCGTCTTTATATACTATTCATAGTGTCTTTTTACACTGCATTTTAAAAGAATGAGTGTTATATTTAAAGACTTCTTTATATTCGCTATTTCATAATGTAATACATTCGTAAAAATATTCGTCTCAATTGGTTTAGCAGTAAATTATTGGTTAATTTATTTTTATGTACCAGAGTAGTACATTGCATTTCTTTTTTCACCTTAAGTGGGCTATTAATTGTATATATTAGGCATTTTATGGTTTTTAACTAGTGAGAAATTTAAGTTTTGTCTATCTGTGTTTATTGATAACCTAATTTATCATTTGCAGCAAATTCTAAGCATCATATTTCTCACTGGCATATAAATGAGATAATTAATGTAGTCTATTTTTTACAGTTATATAGGTTCTATAAAGCTTTACTAATATATCTTGATATAGTTTCTTAGCAGTGCAATATCAATCATACAGATGAAGGATTAGCATGTACAAGTTAGAATTTACGAATCCCAATTTGGGTTTTATTTCTGCAGTTGTTCAGAGTTGACTTCAAATTGTGGTTCTTGGCCCAATTTATTTTGGCGTGCTATGAATAATATACAAACCAAGCCAAAACAGACAATCATAATCACAATAAGAATAATAATATACAAGCCAAGAAAATGACAATCAGTTATATTAGTTCATGCTGACGAATGGAATAATGCTACATTATTAATTCAATTGCTAATTTTTAATTTCAAGTATGTGCTCTCTTTCTTTTTAAAAACAGTTCCTTTCTAGAAAGAAAAAAGCGAAAATTAATGACAAAACTTTTATAAATATATTATCTGTAATTATTTACATTATTTTATAAAAATATTATCTGCATGCTCTTTTTTGTACTTCAGAAATAAAAGAAAATAAAGTTTTGTATATTATAGCAACAATTTCTTATCTTAGTAATTTGTATATAATATAAGCAAATACACCTCATTTCTAATGAGAGTAATTATATTTTTGTGTGTATAATTTAACTTCTCTATCTCATTTAATAGTTGCTGTAGCTATAAAAATTTCGTCCATATTATAGCTATAACATCCTGTTTATTCTTGCTTATCTTTTGAGTTATAAATAGTTTTTTGGGATTCATCATTTTTAATTATTTGATATATTTTTAAATGCATTACTTAATTCAAATGAAGTGCTTACGTTCCAAAATATCTTTAAAGCAGAAATTGTTATTAATTTTTTTTAAGTATTTTTAATACAGTAGAATTTTTCCAATATTTTGTCTTTTCTATTTTTAATCAAAGAAAATTTTAATTTAATAAACTAATTTCATTATAAGGATCTATTATCTTACATACCCCATGTAAATGATATGTATTTTAAATACTTGTATCATATTTCAATTTAAAGCGTATCAACTTTTACTTTATTTAAAATATATTATCAATTTATGGCTTTAAGATTAAGTAAAGTTTATTATCTCACAATAAATATGCATTTTTATGAACTAATAGTAATTTATTCTTCATTATGAAATTATTTCTCATTAACAATGTAAGAAGAAATAATCACTAGATGTTTTATTCAATTAAACATAAAAATTAAAAATCTAAATACTTTTACTACACGTTCCACAACTGTTGAGTTTAGAAATTTGATTAGTTAACAAATTAAATGTATGTCAAGTAATGCTTCATAAAATACCTAATGGAAGGCTTGAACATTTTTAGATAATTAGCATCCCTACTCAAAGTTTTGCAATTTGGTTTTTGTATGCAAATTCATTTTTTTTTCCACATTTTCTTAGTAAGAATGCAAACAGTGTTGTGCTGTGGCTTATCCCTCCTGGTTGACAGCGACATCAAACCAGGTCCATGGGCCCGAACGCCTTCAAACAACGGAGCGCAGACTCTGGGCTTGAGAATATAATATATTGGTATTTATTTAAAGTGATGCAGGCCAAAATATGGGCAGGAGCAGCTTGGGTTGCATTGCATTTTGGGCGCAGGGGATAAACTATGTTCCTAGTCTTCGGTCCCCATGCCTCCACCCTTCAGATAAAAGAATGCTAACAGTTTATGAGTTTTTGTCATTTCATTTTAATGCATTTACAAATAGTAGTTCATGAGTTCTGTAAGTAGATTGGCGCCATACTGAAGAATTAATAAAAGTGTATACAAATAGTAGTTAATGAGTTCTGTAAGTAGATTGGCGCCAATGCTGAAGAATTAATAAAAGTGTATACAAATAGTAGTTCATGAGTTCTGTAAGTAGATTGGCGCCATTACTGAAAAATTAATAAAAGTGTATACAAATAGTAGTTCATGAGTTCTGTAAGTAGATTGGCGCCAATACTGAAGAATTAATAAAAGTGTATACAAATAGTAATTCATGAGTTCTGTAAGTAGATTGGCGCCAATACTAAAGAATTAATAAAAGTGTATAAGATCATTGCGCAAGTTAATATTTGTAAATTCTAATGCAAGAAACAAAAATATTTATAAGCAACGATTTTGAAAAGTATACATACGAAATCAGTTTGTACTATAGTCATAATATTAGTGGAAAAAATTATATTCAATTAAATTTTCGGATATTCAAATACAGTAAAATAAATTTCTGCATTTAATTTTATATGTACATTCGATTAATAACATTAAAAAAAGTAGTGCATGGAAGAAAATTTAAAGCTTTGTTTGTTGGTTTTTATTAACAACTTTTAATTCATTACGGAAATAATTATGTACCTATGAACATTGAAAGCATTTTTTATAGCTATACAATTATTTGCTGAGGAAAGATGCCATACATAATGAAAAATATTATACAAATTTCAAAAGCATTTTTTGATAATCTATATTGCAAACAGTATGAACAATATAGTATATTTTTATATAGCAATATCTATAAGTAACTTGTTAAAAATAGTGCAACTTAAAAATACACTTAATTAAATAGATTCTATACCAAGCATTTTATTTAGCCAAAAAAGCCAAAAAGGAATATAATTTTTCGCTAACGTCTGCTGTTCTCATTTATCAAAGGTATTTGATTACTTGTCGTAATGATTGGCGAAATTATTGAATACTTTTTTTACAAACTTGAAATTAGTAATCTGTAATGTAAAATTATTAAGAAAACATAGTAATATTTCCATTAAGATAAATAATATAACAGACAGCATGTATTAAAAATTTTTAATTTCGTTAAAAATACATAATCACTTTACAGAGTTTAAAAACACCTATAACTTAATTACTATTGATCACACAATTATTGATTTATAATATTCTTCAATTATATAACTCATACGAGTAAGGAAAATGGTATTTTAAAAATCATTTTCATTTTTATAATGACTTTAGTGTAGATTAGAGGTAAAACACATGCATCAAACTAATTTTTCTTTATAATCTTTTAAAACTCTCACCCATTACATTTAACTGAAAAACGAATAAAATGAGATAAAGATATTAAAGTATGTTTAACCCTTTAGCGGTTAGGGAAAGTTGCAGTTTTCGCTTACTTAATTCGCGCTGTACTGCGACTAAACAGCAGTCGAAATTCGCAGCTGTTTTCCTCCGCCGTTCTTCCGAAAATGTCATCCTTCTCTGGCGATGGGGTGGATAGCTCACCTCGCGAGTTTTATAAAATTCTTAAAGTACTTTTAATACATAAATACCAGTTTTTAAGTACTTTAAAAGAATTAATAAATGATAATTTGTAAATAGTAAATTATAAATGATAATAACCAATTTTATAAATAATAATCGTTAAATATAAATACAAGTTTATACAAATATTAAATTGAAAAGTCTAAATAAATACAACTAATGTAAAACACTAATGTTGATATATTATGAACAAAGTCGTCATCAGATTCAAAACTAGATAAGCTTTCTGTATCATAATCATCGTCATAATCAATATCATTTAACTTTCGCTTTTGAGCCATTTTTCTTTACAAACACTCAAAATACACGCCAAAATGGCTATATAAACAACAAGGTAAAAATATAAACAACTTCAATCATTATGAAAAGAAATTCATGGAACCCGTACTAAACTAACTAAATTTGCGAGTAGGATTCGTTTGTAACATTATCAATGCAAAATAATATTGGCGAACGAGCTCAGCTCGTCAGCGCGCATTGGGGGAAAATTTAACTACGCGAGCAGAACTCGTTTCTAACCTTTTCGGTCGAAAACACGCTGCCGAGCGGAACTCGTTTGCGCGCATTATGAAGCACGATTCCATTGCGAGCTCAGCTCGTTCATAACCATCAAAGGGTTAAGTTTCAGATCGAGATATATGTCAACTTGGCAAAAATGTCGAAAACTTCTCCCTTGCAGAAAGTTTTGGAAGAAAAGATTTCCAAACCAGACAGCATGAGTGTAAAACAAGCGCCATTCGAGAATGGAAAGTAAAACGAAATAATGTAAAAAAAAAAGAAAAAAAAGAAAAACATTTGCGTATTTTGTACACTTTAGAAATGATGAGAAAAGCCAAAGTCTTAATGAGTAACTTCGCTCAAAGTTACCGCATAAATTAGCTTTGTACACGCTAACATGCGATATTTTCCTCAGAAACAAAGCTCCACTTCTTTCAACAATAACATGCGAAGTCATTATTTCTTTCATTATTTTTGGGTAAAGACTTTTACACGAAGGTAATAAGGAGTGGAGTACCTCCTCTCAAGCATGGATAAATCTCGCCTGAAATATGTTTCTTTCTGTCTCTATAGGATGCAAAGTAAATAATTTAAAACGATACACATTCTTCTTTCTTTCGCAAAAAAATCGACGTGTCTAGACTCGTCGAAGCAAAATTTAATTAGATGGATGGGTTTTGTTGAAAAGCATTAGATTAAAAACACTTTCCTAAATCATTAGTACCTGTACTTGTCTTGTTGTTTTGAGCTGATATAAATGAAGTTAATAAAGTTATCGCCTTTTTATAATGTAATAAAAAATGTATTTATAATTGTTATACTATAAAATAACTAAGAATTTTTTTATAAAGTTTAAACTTTTATAAAAAAAATTTAATTTGTGGAAGAGTATTAAAAAAACATCATATAGCTCACTAAAGTTTTATGTACAAAAGTTTATTTATAATTGTTAATTTCTAAGTGGAAGCTACGTTCCATAAAATGGAGCTGATATACATTATTGCCTATTTTAAATAAATTTATAAATATGTTGACGAAAATAATTTATTTGTTGAATATAAACTTGTATGTCTAGAATTCATGTTGAAGGAAAAATTTAAAATAATTTTATTTCAATTTTCTAAATTTTAATTTTGAGGATGTAATTGTCTTTTATAATTCAAACATTATTTACTATTTTTAAAGTAAAAAAATTCTGTACATATATATATATATATATATATATATATATATATATATATATATATATATATATATATATATATATACTGTATATGCACGTATGTATATATGGAGGGAGGAGATGTTATTTTTATTGTATATATTACTTTGAAAAATATATAATTGTTATTTTTATTTAATATGTTTACATTTTTGTTATAAATTTCAACAATATATATTTCATTCGACATAATCTGCTTTTTTGAAAGAATAATAAATAACTAGTGCTTACAATATTACAATATAAAAATAGGTGCTTTTATACAAAATTTATTCTCTTTCAGGAAGAATCCTTGTGCATGAAAACTAAAATAAATTTGTATGGAATCAAGTTATCTTAAATATGCACTATATATATATATATATATATATATATATATATATATATATATATATATATATATATATATATATATATATATATATATATATATATATATATATTATATATTTATATATATATATATATATATATATATATATATATATATATATATATATATATATATATATATATATATATATATATATATATATATATATATATATATATATATATATATAGATAGATAGATAGATAGATATCGGCATTCTTTTCGAGAAAACAAATCTCGAATGAAAAATATACATTGCTCTGAATAGAAATCATTTCAAAGAATTTCAAACTATCTTTCGAAGTTCTTCATATAAAACTTGGTTATGAAAAATGTATTTTTTAGCAACGAGATTTTGTTTATCTAATATGTTATTGAAGAGGTATTACTCTTATTTGTTTATTTATTTTTGAAACTTTGCCTAACCTTCATACAAACTACATTCGTAATGTGGGACTAAGAAACGAATATAAAAAGTGCTTATACTTAATCGACATAATAATTTTTATTAGGACAAACAATATTAGAACACGTGAAAGCCTACGACGTTTAAATTAAATATCACGCATTAAATGATAATCAAAATCAATTAACTTTCAAAATTTTAATGGATAAAATGAAATCCATCTATATAGTTTGAAATGCTAATATTTCTTTCTTTCTGTCACGACCTATCAAAATAATTATTTTTAATTGGGATATTGATTCTAGTTTTAAAAGAAAAAATTAATATAATTTGCTCAATAATAGCTGAATCATACATCACAATTAATCGTTATATATGAACTGAAATATGTTTAATTTTATGTTTTTATTTTATTTTATTTTAGCAAATATATTATTTACATTTTAAAACTTTTTATTTGATTCTATTTAAATAGAGATTATTATTGTAGTTTTGAATTATATGAATCATCAAATAAAATTCCAAAATTTTATTACCATAATTTAGCAGATAAATTGTTATTTTTCATTTAAAATTTTTATTCTTAAAATACTTCTTAAGCCTAGAACTCAAAGAAATTATTTACTTTCAGAATCAATAAAAAATAATTTCCATCTTGTTCTTTAATTTATAGATAGCCTTAATTATAATTTTAGGGACGTAATTGAAAATAAACAGATACCACATACCTTACACATTTTTGCTTTATTTATAATTTGCAACTTGTAGAAATTCTTTTTAAAAATCAATTAATAAACGTCTTTATTCAAGATATTTTTGGAAATAAAATGATAGTAAAAAAAGATGATTCTGACAAAAAATATCTCATAAAGACATATTTTTGAAAATTTTGTTACTTGCAGACTGTTTTCTAAAGCAATTTCTAAGCATTTCATCAAGATATTAAAAATATTTAATCTTTTGTTATAAGAGAAGAAAACATTTGTTAAAAAGATAATTCTTTTAATCTTTCTG
>JAJQOW010002159.1:0-23015 GCA_037975125.1 Latrodectus hesperus | reverse complement strand
GGTTTTATGTAGAATCTTTCTTAATTTCATGCGATTTGGGAATGCAGAACCACGTCATCAAGCACAAATGATACGTTTCTTACTACTTTTAAACCAAATTTTATTTTCAACAGTTCGCTATTTCTTAATTTTAAGTTTATATTATATTTACTTTTTATTATTTTATTCGCAATATCTAGCTCGCAATTCATCATTTTTCACTTAACTTGTGAAAATTTTCAAACAATTTAATTACACTTCCTTATCGTCATATTTTAAAATATGATGATTAGAAAATGTAATTTATTTTTATTATACTTGTGAAGTGTCAACAAAATTAGCTAAATCGTATGAATTGCACTATCAATTCCCCTGAAATCCTCATAATATTCAATTTCCATGATTCCGAGTAACACTTTTGTAGATATAAAAATACTCAATATTTAGTTCTCATTGAAAAAGAAATAATATTCTTGAAAATATACATTTGAAGGATAACTTATAAATTTATAAGCCTTAATCTTTTGATCATATTATATCGTAAAACTTATCTCACATCTTAAAATCAATATTAGTGCTGGTGTTACTGAATGTGTTTTCATTGTGAAATATCGGTAGAACACTTTCTCAATGGAATTCGAAGACGCTTGTTTATATCAATCCTCTTAGATGCAATCCATCTCATTTAGGAGATTTCCGGTGGCAGGAAATTTTTAAGATTTATCTCTTTTGAAATAGAATTACTTTTTTTAACCTGTTTTTATGTTGGTTGTTTTATGAATTATTTTCAGGTTGTTACACTTGTGCAACTTTCTTTGCTTTTATTATTTATAAAGAATCTAGAGTCGCCCAGAGGCAATGGATTGCAATCGCCAAGAATGAAAAGCGGTGCCAAATCAGCAGATTGCAACACAAAAGTACATTCTTTAATACAATGAGTTCAAAATGTCTATTCATTTTCATTCATTGTCTTTAATATGACGATTTTCGAGCTGCACTTTTATTGGTTGTGATTCGATGGCAACCACTGCTGCGTGATATTTTAAAAAAATCCGCAGACGAAAGTTTTTTTCCATCAAAATATATTAAAAAGGATATTTTTAGTGAGAAAAAATTAAATCTGATGATAAATTTCAATAAAAAATAATGGTAATCTAATATACACGGACCTGTGATAATTTGAAATTAATTAGTTAATTAGAGAAAGATACAAGAAATATTTTATTTTTAAAAAATACAAATGATTTTGATTTTAAGCGATTGATTCAAATAGAAATGAATACAAACTTTATGTCATCATTTAGTTTTAAAATATAAAAACACTTGTGCTCTTTTTAAAAGACTTTGTGATGGGTTGTTTTATATTGTCCAGTATACACAACCGAACGTCATTGAATGGCGTATGAAAGTGAATTTAATTTCAAAGTCGTATGAATGCCCAAGATGAGGTAAAGAAAGGATTCTACTGTTGTTGTTGTCGTGTGCTGGCATTATGGAGTGCCACTTTTCCAGCTGAACCATATATTGGTGTGGAGACCGACTTCCTCAGTACACACATGCCATAGGATAGGCAACTGGGATTCGAACCCAGGACCTCCCTATCCGCAGTCAGGCACTCTGACCACTAGACAGGGCGGGCGGCAAGGATTCTACTGATGGCTTCGAATGGAGAAGTCGTAAAACTTGTGGATGTGCAGGATGTTTGTCGCTGTATAAGGAAAGGATCTTGGTTTGAAATGGGTCATTTAATTATGTATGATGCATTACGCAGAAGCGATGTTTTGGTTTGGAAGATATGTGAATGAGTTTGTAGTGAGTGAAGAAAAAGTGGACAAATATACCGTGGTTTATTGGCACATGTTTCCTAGAGAGGTTTTTCACGACTGTTATGATGAGAAGAAGTGTGAACATTGGTGGAACAATGTGAACGAACAAGTTTGATCCAAGGATGAGAACAAGTTTGGAGGAGGAGAGCTTGTGAATGAATGGCCGGCTGTTTGTGGTGGACTTGAAAGGAGAACGAATGAATGCTTTTTTCGTGTGGTGGAACAACGCACGAAATCGGAACTTCCAAATGTGATAGAAGCATGGGTGATGCCGCCACGATCCCTAATAATATCCGATTGTTGGGAATCGAGCTTAGAGGTTGAAGGATTCCAGCATTTAAAATCCCAGTCTGTCATTCAAAGATCAAGATACTGCTGGTCATACTGATGTAACATGCTCAGCAACCAGAAAGCATTTCCAGCCACATTAGGACTGAGTTTCACTCATACCTAGGGGAGAACATGTGGACTGACCATTCCATGAATGACGGTGCATTTTGCAGATTATTAAAGGATGTTTAAAAAATGTATGCACCTGAATCTTGGTATATGAGGAAAACAAAATAAAATAAGTACTTTTATTATTTAAATTATTTATTCTAAATTATAAAAAGTTGAAAATTAAGATTTTTGTGCTTTAGAATTTGAAGTGAGTGCCATGGAAAATAAAAGTAATTAATTTTAAAAACAGAATTTAGAAACATTATTCTCACTAGGTATTTAGCTTTATTGCCCGGTTGTTGACCCCTGTCCAGGCTCATTGCAAAAGATTTTCTTAAGAGGTGTGCGTCGCTTATCGATTATATAAAAACTAAGATATTGCAAAAAATGCGATGTTATTCACATTATTGATACAGCAGTATTGAAGATGGATTGAAACGAAATATTTTTGAAAATTGGTGTTTATTTATATTTTTTTTCATGGATAAACGTCATTATTTTTTCACGTTTTTCTTTATATGTTATTATTTAAGTCCTCATTAAGGGAATAATGGATTAAAATTATATTTTTTCACATATTGCATTGATGTGGCATACTCTAAAAAAATATTAGAAATTAAGGTATACAAAATCCGAAACTAGCTCTAATCGCATAAAAATGCAAATAAAAACAAAGATGCTTGATACAAGAATTTATAAAATTGCAGTAATATCTTTAAAAAAATGAAATAGCAATTTTAAAGTGTAACCACGTGATGTCATCTCATTTTGGTTGGCAATAAAATGCTTTTGTCACCATTTTTCTGCTCTCGCCAAGTGGGGGAACAAATAGGACTTTACTGAGACACTGCATTTTTCTGATGTTTTTATTTTTATTTGCTTTCTTTATAATATTTGCTTTTTGAGGATTATATGTTATTAGTCGGTGATATCAATCAAGATATCGAATAAATTATTTATCTTATTTCAAAGTAATTGATAAAAAATCAAACTTTTTCAATTAGAGTGGAATAAACATTCAAAAATTAATTTTATTATTTCATATTCCTCTTTAAAATTTATTTTCGATTTATATAATTTTTCATAACATTCACAGTAGAGATTCTTTCAAAAATTTGTCTTCCAGTAATAATTTGAAAATGAAACCTTTCGTTAATAGAGGAAATATTCGTAGCGAATATTTTGATAAGCTAATGGGGGGCATAAAAGTACATTTTCTTAAAAATGTAAAGGAAATGTACAGCCAAATCATAAATTGTGGAATTTTTCATTATAAAGAAAATGGCTCATTTTGATTTTATCTGTTTTATTATCCACATTCTTAAATTTCAATCACAGACTAGATTATTGGAACTCCGATATTGACTGAAACTTTCTTATTATTTTACAATTAATCATCCTGCTGTGCTATATCGATCAGTTGTGACTCTCTATTTTTATTAAAAGGTTTGAGTTTAAATCTTTTTCCCGAATATTTATTCAGTTTTTCTAATTTGCGGAAACATTTGCTTGCAAAGGAAATGTTATTACTTTTAAAATAAGAAATTGAAATTATCTCCAGTAAAGAATGGTTTTCAGCTTTTAGTGAAATTTAATTTTTGTAAATGATTAATTTTAAAGATTTGTAGATTACTATAATAATTTAACTTAATATTATTTATGTGTGTGTTGACATTGTTTTTATAATTAACAATTGTTTCATATAATAACTAGAATTCCGAATAAATTTTTGTTTTTTGGAAATAAAAGCATTCATTCAAACCGTAAACGCTTTGTCAGAAGTTGCTGGAAGCTCATAGAGATGTATTCGAACAATGGATGACACATTCTGTAGAGCATTTTCCTTTGGGCCATTGAAAGCGGCAATGACTTTATCGGTCATCTTAATCCTGCACACTCTATTACAGTGTATTTTGTACCAGAGATTTCTCACCTGCTTCTGGCCTATCCTTCACACAATGTATTCAGTATCACTAGATATTGATATCCTGTATTACGCGTAATGTAAAATTTATAATGTATCATGTAGTTGAGTTCACGATTAAGATAGTCTTTTATGAATTGTAGTTTTAAAAAAGAATTGATAAGAACAATTCAATTCAAAACAAATTAATTTCTTTCAAAACAAATTAAAATAAATGACGCGCGGACATGAAATAATGAAATGATGGAGGGAAACGAGCTACAGGAACGAAATGGCCGACAGGAAATCAGACAGAGGGTGAAAGAATCTTAAAACTATATTTTCGGAGAGAAGTACGAAGACTTCCGTAATGAAATAGTATGAGAAGAAATACACTCATACCCATAAAAATTAAGGATAGTTAAATCCATCAAGCAATGCTTTAAAAATAAAACAAACGTGACTTATTCATAAAACCCATTCATTAAAACAAAAAAATTAAGAACAGAAAAGATGGCGTATGTATGATACCATTCATAAAAAAAGCTACGCTGTCGATACATGAAGCAACACTTCTAGGCACAGAGCCAATGAGAGTTCAGATGGAGTCCTGAGGAATGGCTACTATTTGCGTCTTCTGGCAGTGACAGGGTCTGCAAATGCATTCTAACTACATATTCCAAATGTGTATTCGATTGTTGAGAGATTTTGTAAGCACGGTGAACAGGGAAGCAGTGGTACACACCTTGTAGTTGTTGGCTGAGGCGAGCAATGTGTGCTCGGGTGTTATCCTGCTGATAAAAGGCACTGGGCACTTCTGAAGGTAGGTGTCACTGGCGGCAGCATATCATCAACGTAACGTTGGGTTGTCATAGTTTCGTGAATACGAACTAGAGGTAACCTGGAACCATACGCAATGGCTGCCGAAACCATAATGCCGCACTGGCTCGCGGTGGAGCTTTCCACAATTGCTGCAGGATTGGACCTGTATCCACGTCAACTCCACACTTTTACGCGATGACTATCACTGAAGAAACAGATCAAGAGGAACTTAACAACCAACAAAACATCTCCCTCTGTTGGATAAAGGCTCATGTAGGATTTGAAGGGAATGAATTGGCAGACCACCTAGCAAAAACTGCAGCTTCTTCAGATGAATCGGAAATCTTTCTCCCTCTTCCTCGGTCTCACTTCAAAAGGATCAGGAAAATTGCTTTAATTCAGGATTGGCAAACTCTGTGGGATCAAAATACCACCGGACGCCTAGTATACTCCATCCTGCCAAAAGTGAATTTGAACCAACAGTGCTGGCCAAGACAAATCACGATTTTTGTAACGGGACATGGCCCTTTTCCAAGTTATCTGCATAGAATAGGAGTACAACCCACTCCGAACTGTGCATGTGGAGAAGAAGGTACTCCAATTCATTACGCTACGACATGCCCCATCACGAGTTCCTGGCACTTCACTACGCCCAGTGACAATCTGATAAGTGTTTGGCTCAAAAACATCACCATCAATAAGGCTGCAAAGCTAAAAATTATTAACCTTATAAACTTTCTCCTTGAATATAGGGAATTAATAATTCCAGAAGAATAGGAGGATAATGATGCCCGTGAGGGTGATAGACATCACCTGGAAGTAGATGAGCCGCATACTCCATCTCTCTCATGTTCTGCATTTAGACATTTCCCTCTCTACCTGTAACATTTCGCCTGTTTTTCTTCTCCTTGTATATAGTTCATTATTATTTGTTTGCCATTTTCTCACCATCATTTCAGCCTCTCACTTAATTACTCAGTCACAATTATTGTCATCATGTTATATTGACCTATCTTAATGCATTATGTACTACCTATCTAAACTTTTTGTATATATAGCTTAGAATTTTATATGACCTAACTTACTTTGAGCCAATACACCCAACTATCAAATCCATACTAAATGCATTAATTATTCATTAATCATTATTACCTCATTAATTTGCAGTAAGTTCAGGTATAAGTTTTCAGTTTTGTTTTATCATTTTTAATTTCCTTTTGTTTTTCCATTTATTTTCTTTATTTCTTATATGCATGCTATTTGATATGTATTTCATATGCCTGTATTACCATTTCCTGCCATGTATTTTGTCTGATACCTATTTTGAATGCTTCTTATGTATCCACGTGTTAACTTTCGATTGCAACCAAATTTGTGTTAAATAGTATACTTTACAAACCCTCCTTACTGTGTAAAAGTTATAATTTATAGTGTCTCCATATGATTGCAAGCATAATTGTATTGTCTTGTATGTACTGTGTTCCGTTTTCTTTTCTCTCCAGCGGGTCCCTCAAATCTGGTAAAACCCTTTCAGGGTTAGGTACAGGGACCTCTGCTGGCGTTTACTTTACTTTACTGAAGAAACAGAAACCTGAATCATCTGAGAAGACGATCCTGTGCCATTCCATTGTCCACATCGCTTTAATCCGGCATCATTCCAGACATTGGCGTCTATGCTGTGTGGTCAGTAGCAGTCTTCTTAACGGACGTCATGAGCGCAGACCACTAGCGACGTCAAATGGTTCTGTTGGACATGGGAGATTCCAGGGTGTCTTGCACATGCTGCAGAATTTCGATAGTGCTTTGCGGGGCCACCATCGCCTTCCGTCGAAAGTTCCGACACACGTGTGCTGCACATTCTGGCTGCACCGGCATCTCGCAAACATTCCACAGTTTCTTGGGGCAATCATGCCCCTCGAAAACTCATTTGTTTGCTGGAACTTACTTTGTCGATTATGGCCTGGCATTCTCTACAAGTACAGGCATCCATTGCGACAAGAACAAATTTCCAATGATTCATTTCCAAGAAGCAATAACGTCGTGAATATTGCCCACTCTGCCGATTCCTCACCTTATATCTTATCCTACTTGAGCTGGAGAGCTGCGCATTTCACGGCATTTTCATAACTCTGTAAGGTGCGACTGCCCTGAAATTTGCATAATTTTCTGGCCACGCCTTCTTGGTGTTGCATTTTCAATGTCGGGCAGTGTATTTATGTCTGCAATGCAATAAAACAGTCGTCCGGAGAGCATCTGAATGCGAGTATGAAACTAAGGAGCTGATATTAAAGATTACTGCACTCAGTAAGCAACGCTCTTCCAAGTTCTGTTGATGACTACAACCATTCGTCCAAGCCTGTTTCACCCACACTCTGTCGGATCCAAGTCAGGTGACAGTGCGGCTGGTATCTTCAAATTGAAGGCATTCTTTTGCGGTGTTTGATCAGTGAGAGTTTAATCCGTCATCAGTAAACCAAAAGTTCTCCTCCGATGGTACACTTAAGCAAACGTGCACATTATTCCAGAATGCTGTTCCAATTAATGTAGCCTAACGTGGTTTCGATTTGAAATTTAAAATCTGTTTCGAAGCCCTCTTTAATTTCACCTTAAACTAAATGTCCTGCATCACCATCATGGTGTCCTTCTGTGACGTCGTCCTTGTGATAACGGGTGCCTGACACTCTCTTTCTGAAGATTCAAACGCGAAATCATTAAGAAAACCGAATCAAACCATAAGCCAAAACTGAATTCTATGGCAAAATTTCTCAAGCTCCTAGTGGGGCACTGGCGGCATTGGGAACCGAACCTAAACCCTTTGGACGAAGGTCGATACCCTAGCTACTAGGCTGTCTCGTCCCTAAATTTTCTTTTCAGCATATAAAGTCATGAGACTTCAGGAATACAGAACTATTCTGACTGAGAGCCCAAAACGTGAAACACCACGGAAAGCCATGTTCTGTTTCCTAGTGCAGATCTGACATTTTGATGTTCATCGTCTAAATTACCTCTCGTGAAAACTTTTTATAGATAGTGGGCACTACACACGTGTTGAAAAAAAGAAACCCGGACATTTCTCATTCACCCACCCTGACTTTAATGTATACAGTAGACAGAAATGCAAAATCCATTCCATTGTGGCTGGGAACGAAACTGGAAACTTTCGCGATGATGAGCGATGTTTCACCACTAAGACACGTTTAGTCTGGCAAGATTCCAGCTTCGAAATCACGACAGCACAACGACCTGAATTCACTGCAAGGTGTCCCCCCCCCGTAAGATGCCCCAGGGAAGATTTTTCATAAAATGTGAGGCTCAAAGGAAGCAACCCAGAAAACCCCGTCAGATCACCCCGCAGAATCCACTTCCAGTGCTCTATCGGGTCAAAGGAGTGCTCTATCAGATATCCTCTGAAATTTACAATAAGCTTTCACACGTCTTACAATAGAGTGCCTTACTTTTTTGTTATTTCATCTATGTAACACTTTAGGACAGTTTTTGTTTCAATTTCTGATCTCCAGTTTTCATGATATGTACTTCATTCCATTTTGGCCGTAATGGCCTGGTTACGTCGTTTTTACAATCGGAAGGTAGTGAGTTCGAATCCCGGCTTAACCGAAGATCCGTCTAATTCTCTAATGG
This sequence comes from Latrodectus hesperus, assembly GCA_037975125.1. NCBI lineage: Eukaryota > Metazoa > Arthropoda > Arachnida > Araneae > Theridiidae > Latrodectus > Latrodectus hesperus. Next base: position 14,405 of record JAJQOW010002159.1, on the reverse strand, counting down.
GGAATGGAGCGCTTAAATACTGGGAGTGCTCGCAATAGCCTCCAAGAGAAATGATACCTCTGTGGCCTAGCTTTGGGGGCCTTCTGCTGGGACCCTGCTTCAAAATCACGAAGACGGCACCCGGCTGCCCCCATGAAACTGGTAGAGCCCAACTCAGGGCTGAGTGCAGGGACGCAGGCTGCTGCCACAACAGCTCTATTGGATTCAAATATATGACTTTTGTTTCCAAATCATTTTGAAAAATTGTAGAGACGTATTTCAGAGTCTCCAACGAAGTTGTTTCCATCCTCCAAATTTTTAAAGAAAGAGCACGATTCTATTTTATTCTAAAAAAAATATCAGATTACCCAATCCAGACAGGAACCATCATGCTTTTTCCTGTCCTACAATTAAGTTCCTCGTATTCTCTTCTCCGTGCAATTAGACATCCGTCGGAACCGAAATTATTGAATATCGGATTTAGTTTCATCAGAAATCAGAATATCGCTCAAATATGATGTAGCCTTATGAAATATTTATGCGGCAAAAAAAAAAAAAAAGGCTAAGACTAATATTTTTTGCAACTGTAAAATGTTCTTTCAAGCAGAACATGTAAGCAATTCAGACCACCATAGCATTCAACGGAAACATTCTCTGATGAAAATAAAATAGAAAATATTTCCATAAAATCTGCAAACATTTTATAGTATATTCAAACATCTTATATATAAAAAACTTTCTGATTAGAAATCTTTCGCAAATTAACTGTTCTGATTGACCTTTTCTCTTATACTATTTCGATTTTTCTTTACAGCGTTTTACTATGCATTGTGCTACCCATAAGGTTTGATAAATTTATTAATTTAGTATTTTTTAAATGAATTGCTTTTCTTGTAATAAAAAGTAGCTAACTTTCAAACGTTATAAGATATATTTTTCTTTTTTTCAGATCATTTAAAAAATTAATAGAATATACGGAGCAAATAAGCAAATGTTAAATCTAAACGATATATTCAGTGCTCTATCAAGACAAAAAATAAAACAATAATTGAAAGTATGAATTCATTTTACAGAATTTTAGTTTATGATTGCATTTGTAATGATTTATGATTGCTTTTGTACATTTGTTTTTCTTCGATACATTGCATTATTTTTATAACCATACATTTTTCACCCATATGTGAAAAAATATGGGTTATAAGACAAATATTTAATTTCATGTTAAAACGACTTTTTCTGAGCCAGAGAATACAGACACACAAAATATCATTATATATATATATATATATATATATATATATATATATATATATATATATATATATATATATATATATATATATATTAAAACATTTAAAAAATAACAATACATATAATACATACAATACCAAAAATATATATATTACAGGAAATCTAACTAGCGCAAAAGCAACCATATGCCAGTATAAATTAGATATAACGAGAAAAAAAATTAGTAAGAGAAAATTTGATAATCACTGAGAATAAAATGATATATAATACAAGGTATAGGAGAAAAGCATCGGGACCACGTCTTCATCCGGAGGGAGATGGTCAGCTATGCAAATTAAGCACTCTTTTTTCTGACATGCACGATTTGTCTATAAAACATCTTCCAGCAATTCCCCCGAAGAGTGTTCGCATTGCAGGAAAGAGACATAAAGATATTTATATCAAAAATTAAAATAAAAAAGTATATCAAAGTAATATAAACAAATCCACAGAGAAGAAGCAACAGAAATAGATTCAAAATATCAATATCAGCAAATTAGAACCCATTTAATAATATACATATCCTTGATGAAAGTAAAATTAAATAAATAACTAAATAAGCTGTAAATAAGAATTTACATTCTTTTCAACATGTTCAACAGAATAAATGATATAAAAAAAAAAAAAAAAAGAAAAGCCCTAATGAGAAAAGACTTTAAGAAATTAGAAAATATGTTTTTAAAAAAACAACAAAAATCATTTAGAAAGTAAAGAAAAGAAATTAGGAGAGGGGGGAAATTGAATAAATAAAAAAACTCATCAAATTAACGGAAGACAGTGGGAAGCGTTTCGAATTTATTTATATAGAATTTCTAAAGAGTAAAAATATACAATGAGAACTGTTCTCACTCACAACATATCTTCTATATATATAAAAATTTCGTGTCACGATGTATGTTCCCGATAAACTCCGAAACTACACTGAACCGATTTTGATAAAATTTTGTAACCATTTATAATAGGGTCCAACTTAAAAGATAGAATAGTTTTTATCTCTTAATTATTGATCTCAATATTTATTATACGACATTAGTGTTTATTTATTGGTTAGATATGTAAGTTCCTAATAGATGGCGGTTTAGCATCTAAGTGGCACAGGTATTCGGCAGATGGCGACGTGTTTATTTTTCTAGATTTTACATTCTTCGAGAAATTTAACGTGCGCGCGCAAGCGCGTGATTAATTATAGAATTTACATATATTTTCATAATGTATAATCATACGATAACAATTTTTCGTGAATCATTTTCATAATTATAATTTGTATTGTGTTATTATTGTGCGGTGTTCAGTTTGAATATTTTTAATATTATAAATAGTAAAATAAAAATTTATTTATTACTGTTTTTCTCTACTAATTTTCATACCACCTCGAAAACATCTAAGTATTTCTTGATAGCCTTTAATTTTTATTTTATAATTTGATAATTATAATTTTTTCAGGAGTACATTTTGATCTAATTTATTTATTCAAATGATAAATTCTTTTAATTGTTCTTTATTTCAGTATAATGACTCGGAAAAAATTTTTAGTTTTAATAATTAAAAATTGAAAAAATAATAGTTCGATGTCAATGTTATCTACCTCATTTATAACAATTTGTTTTTAGATGTTTTTAATTTATATAATATATTTAATAAGTAAGTCACTGATTACAAACTATAATTTAATATAAGATGAATAAAATGTAAATTCAGAAAGTATTTGTTGATTTGTGCTTAATTTCAAAATTTCGATACTTTACCTATTACTTTTAAATTTTGGTGGAACGTTTTATTTTTAATCTCATATGAATGAACCTTTTTTAAATTTTTTTAGAAAATATTTATTTGATTGTACCAAGGAGTTAGTAAAAAATTGATTCAATGTATTATAATTACTCAGCCACTGCAACGCGTGGCTGGGTCAGCTTGCACACACACACTCACACACACACACATATATATATATATATATATATATATATATATATATATATATATATATATATATATATATATATATATATATATATATATATATATATATATATATATATATATATATATATATATATATATATATATATATATATATATATATATATATATATATATATATATATATATATATATATATATATATATATATATATATATATATATATATATATATATATATATATATATATATATATATATATATATATATATATATATATATATATATATATATATATATATATATATATATATATATATATATATATATATATATATATATATATATATATATATATATATATATATATATATATATATATGAATTGAGTATATTTTTCATTGTGTGAGTGCAGAAGAGGTCTTCGAAAAGTGTCTTTTGAGAGAGCGCACATGTGGCATATGCCAAGATAAATTCTCCTCTGACGTCATTTTTTGACTGCAGACTCCCCTAAAAGCTCTTCGGAACGACGTTCACAAATGGAATTTTGTCAATAGTTCTGCCTTAAAGCAAAGTTAAACTAATTGATTTTCCCTAAGCTTTTTGAAGGGAGCGGCTCGGAATGGAAAATTTTTTTTCTTCTGCCTTTTTCTTCTTTCATCGGCTGTCTTTGAAGCCATTTCAGTGTCGTTTATAGCAAAAGGAATTGAGTAGGACTTTTTTTCTGAGTTTGTGCCACTGACCACATTTTAAAAACGTTCATAGTTCATACATGCGCTAAGGAAATGTGTGTTTAATATAAAAATTGGAGTATATAAACATTTATATAAATCTTATTTTTAAAATTAGGCAGTTAATTTTTTTAGATCACATCCATACTCCATTGCTCGCCTAACTGTGGCTCTTCCATGGCAAAAACTTCTTTTAGAAGGAATTTTTCTAAACGATTCATTTATGCATCGCTCTGGGGAAGACCTCCGCAGAAAGCAAAAGCACATGGGTCATCTTCAACGGCAGTTGGATTCGAGTGTGAAACATTTCTCTCTAAAATATCACTTAGCTGCAGGTTTCTCAGTCTTGAACAACTTTTCGTTACTTCAGTTTGTTCTCTCTTAAGTCATTTCCAGATGGCGTCTTTGTAGTAGTGTTACATGCAGTTTCGGCTTTATTATGCTCGTGGCGCCCTCTGTGAGCTGAAAGAATAAATTATTTATTTATTTTCCAAAAATAACACGTTTTTTTTTTTGTAATCTGTCGGGGCTGGGAATAGAACCCCAGTCATCTGGATGGTAAGCGTACACCTTTTTCATTGAGCCACCAGTACTTAGTAAGTGGATGTATTATGTTTTTGGGAAGTTTCTTGTTAAGAGATCTAGGCTTGTTTTCCGCCATTTTTTTTTTGGCGACAAAACCGGCTCCTGAGAGCTCTGTTTTGTTGCAGGGGGAGGGGGAAAGGGGGAGGAGAAAGTATGTCGCCACCCTTCTAAAATGGTTGCTCTGAAAAGGGGGCGTGGCTCTATGAAGGAGCAGGGAAACACATAAGGAAAGAAATACAAAACAAAAGAAATACAAAATTCAATGATAAAATGAAAATATAAAAATTTTAAAATTGTTTATTGATAACTATAAATGTTTAACAACAATAAACTACTAATTTCAATTAATAAATTTAATTAATTAATAAATCGTGTTATATTAAGTTTTAAATTTTTATGTTTAATAATTTATTTTATAGTTCATGATTTAAATTTATATTGAATTATTTCTGTAAAGTTTTTGAAACTTTACTTTTGTACCTGATAATAACCAGGACATACACGATTTAACTTCAATTAACAAATCATCTTATACTAATTTTAAAATTTTTTATGTTTAATAAATTATTTACGTTCTAGTTTTAATTTTTTGAATTATTTGTATAAAGTTCTTAAAACTACATTTGTATCGGAAATTTAAACAAAGTTATCTGAACAGCATATATTTCTTAATTATTAGGTATTAACCCAAATTAAATAATGGATTAAAATTTTTATGCCGAATAATTGTAAAATAAAATGCAGGTAGAAAAAAATTTAACAAACAATTATTACGATGAATTTAACCTCTCTTAACAAAGACTACTTTAAAATAATTTTTATTTTCAGCTCAAAATGTCTTTCATGTTTATTGCCTTAAAAAAGATTTTAGAATTCTTGTTAGGACATAAAAAATATAATATAATAATTAATCAATAAATAACCAAAAATTATTTGAGAGTTTTATAAATTTCGACTGAAACTTTGAAGAAATCGATTTGAAAACACATCAAAAAATTAAAATATTTCAAATACTTTATTTCGATGTGTTTTTAATTTATGCTATTTAAACAAATACTTCTTATTACTATAAATAAGCAAAAAACCTTCATTGAGAATAAGCCATAATATTTTACAGGAACTTTCACAATTAAATGTACAATTTAATAAGGACAAGTAATACACAGTTAATTTTCGCGCCTATGCTTCCCGCCTGTGATCCTACGCGATCAGTTAAACTATACAGTTAAACTTTCTAAGTAATTTTCACAGTTAAGAAGATCGGTAATTTATTTTTTTATACAACCACTTAATTAAATATGAAATACATATTTTTTTCATCAGAAAATAAAGAAAATGTGTTTATATCGGATCTAAAATTTGCTTTTATAAAAAGTGCTCTTCTCTTAAAATTTATTAGGTCATTATTAAATCGAGAGTTATACCAAATTTATAGCATCAACGTAAATTGTAACCGTACCTGACGTTAAATAAAAGAGTGGATGTAATAATGTAAGCAAATGTGGGAAACACAAAATTAAAATACAAAAACAAATTAATGCCATAATGTTTAAAATCGCTTATTATAATAAATGATAAATATTTTCAAATTATTTTTATCTTAATAAAAAGGATTAAATATGTTTGATTAATAAATTATTCATCAGTTTATTTAAAATCCGGCTATTAGTTTCATTTTATCAATTTAATTTGCTTTTTATTTGTTACTTCATACTTTTTAATAAATTTTAAAATTTCAGTTGATAAAACAAATTTAAATTCCGTCTTAATTTCAAACCATTAAAAAGTGGAATTAACTCAGTGTTAAAATAAAACCTAACTGGAATAAATTATTAAAAAATTGTCTCAATCAAAAAAACAGAAAAACAATATAAATTATTTATATTTATTTATTTTTGGTAATCACCATTTTATTGATTAGAAATAAATACAATATTTACAAAATTTTTTATGAAAATTGATTTTTATGTTTAGCATTTCCACAACAATATCTTAAAATATTTTAAATGTATTCTAACTTGTTAACCAACAGAAGCAAATAAAAAAATTTATTACCCATTAATTGTATAATATATTATTTATGAAAGACGCTACAAATTGTTGTTCATTAGGTGTTGAACATATATTATATCTTATTTTAACAAATTTTCAAAATTTCTATAATATTTCTAACTTTAAAAACTTCAGTTATTTGTTGCAAAAAAATAATTGGGTAGGACTTGACACCCATCATTTAAGATCAACTCACTTGATTTTTCGCAATATCTTTTTTACACATTTCATTTACCACAGATTAAATTGAAAATTTTATTTCTTTTTTTTATCTCAGAAAAATTCCAGTGAAAAACAACTTTAACTTTATGGGAAATTTCGTACTTAAAATAGCTATTCAGATTCTATAATTTAGACCATTAATGTAAATCAAAATAATTTTATTGTAAAAAAAATAAAATCACAAAATGTAATATTGATAATTTATGAATATTTTATTATAATTATTATAGTATAAATATTTTAATTATAATTTATATTTCACACAGCTGAGTATTTTGCCTGGCTATACAATGTGAATTATGGGTTCAAAAAATTATTTATCATCATATTCAAACATTTTAATATATATATATATATATATATATATATATATATATATATATATATATATATATATATATATATATATATAATTTATGCAATTAGTGAAAAAAACATGAAATTTAAATTATAAGAGAAGAATAATTATTGGAAGATTCAGAACAGAAGCCTATAATAACGTATTTGTAATAATCTTTCAAGTATGAATTTCAAATTCTTGAGTTTTAATTTTTTATTTATTTAATTTTTATTTATTTTTTAAAATTAAGAGCTGTGAAATAAATTTTAAAAAATTGGAATCATTTTATAAATGTGATTGATTAAATCAGTCATTTTATTCAAAAGCTGCAATAAGAATTCTATGCAAACAATATGTGCATTTGGACTTGATTTTATGGTGTTGAGAGAATATTCAGAATCCAAGAAAAGCATGTTCAAAATTAAAGATAAATCTAAAAAAATTAAACTTTTTCAATTGTTTAAATTAAAAAAGTATTAATAAATCACAAATGCAATATTTTGTATTGTGAAATGGTTCATTTGTTTCCTCAGTTTTGCGGTTTGTACCAATTTATATTCTAGTTGATAAATGAAAAAAATATTTAAAATATTTGTAAAAATTAACAGTATGAAAAAACTTTTTAAGTAAAAAATTTTTTTGATCATGTCTAAAATTTTCAACTATACTTTTCTCTCTCCCTCAATAAGTTTTTTATTTAATGTTTTTATATCTTTCTCTGTTCTTTTCTTGAATAAAATAGTTTTCGAAGAGATAAAATCATCCAAAAAGTTTTGAAATAGAAAAAGATAAATTTCTTATCTTATCCATAAAAACTTTAATCAGTTAATATATTTCTTAATTGCATTTTTATTGATTAGTTATACAATTCTAGAGATTTTTTTTGCATTGAAAGCATTTATTTTCATCAATAAAACTTAAAATGCTGAATATCACATTTTTTTCTCACTATTAATTTTTAATCTGATGTATAACTTTTATTTTTGAAAACTTAAATGTTTTTAAAAATTCAAATTTCCTCTCAGCTTTCTTTCATTTGAATTCAGATTTTCTTTCATTTGAAAAATATAAATTAAAGAAATTTGATTATTTGTAAAAAATATAAATTACAATTATTAATGTAAATAAACAGAACTTAATTAACCGTGATAAAAATATGCAAATTTTCCTACAGTCAAAAATTTAAAAAACAACATTAGAATTTAATAAATATTATCTTTTTTAACTATTTTAAAATAGTTAAAATAACTAGTTTAAATAGTTACCATCTCAAAAAATACATCAGATTTTGACAAAAATTTAATAGAAAAACTGACAAGAAATGAAGCAGAAAATATTCAAGTAAATATTCATAATAGGAAATTTTGACAAATCTAGTTCATTCAAAAGGAAAAAAAAAAAAAAAGGATCAAATATTTTAATATATCAAATAATAATTCAAATGGTAATTTTTATTTGGTATTTAATTTTTGTGCAACCTCATGTGAAAAAATAAATGATAAGTCAAGACTACAATGAAAATTGAATTATAAACAAATGATATATAATTATATGGTTGTGATTAGAGCATTTTCAGAACTAATTTTAATAATTATAAGAAATATAATTTTTATAGAATTATGGGCTTAAATAAGTTTAATATCTAATAAAAAGTAATAAAATGCTTAAGATATTTATTTTTAACACAAAAAAACCCTTATATAATTAAAAATCAATAATTTTATAAGTAGATTATTTAAAAATGTCAAAAATAAATTTGATGGACATTAAAAAATATGTGATAAAGTTACTTCTGTGAAAATTACATTAAATAATATTTTTATTTTTACTTTTAAATTTGATAGCTAAAGGTAGAAATTTGTTAATTTTACTCGGGAATTAAGTATTTGAATTTAATGTTTACATATGTAATCCCTGCAATAAAAGCTGACAATATTATCTGCCCAATTTTAACACTAATCATATAATAGAATTGACTATTTTGGTTTGCTGCATCATTCTAAAGCTTCACTAAACACTGTTTAAACTAATTTTTAACACAATTTTGGCCCTTTAAGCGCCCTGCTTTAAATGTCCACTTTTGGTTTCTTAATCTTTACGAAATCCTACACATATCTCAGAATCTATTAACATAGAGACGAAAGCAAAAATGAAAATCGAAAGCGATTACGAAATGAAAATCGAAAGCGATTATGAATTCTGATTACGAAATGAAAATCGAAAGCATGGTTAAAAGAACACAATCTCAAATAATAAAAACTAAATATAATAAAATTGTATTATTTAGATATTTAACATCTTATTTTAAACCATTAATTAATGGCATTATTATTTAGTTAATACGATACATTGTCACTGCAATTAGTCGGGTTGCACAAAACCTCAGTGTAAATATTGTAGCAAGTAGAACTTATATATCTTGTAATAGATATAAATGTAATAACATTTAGACATATATACAAATAATAAAGATGAAGCATCAAATATACTTTTGAATATTTGTGAACAATCACCTGAATGAGATTTATTGAAAACACTTTTGTCTTTTAATGGCTTGAAAATATAGAATATTTTATTGATTGGCAAGCGTTTTTCGAATTGAATCGTATCCATTGTGTTAATGTTATAAGTAATTATACTCTATTATTCTCTAAAATTAGATTATAATAAAGGTTAAAAATAATATTAAAAATAGTTTGTTCGTTTTAAAAAAATGATTGCAGTGGTTTAAATTAACCAACATTTTAATAAACTCACAAACTTACGATATGGTTAATATAACTATTTCAAATCACAATTTTAATTTACTTGTTAAATTAAAGGAAAAGTAGTTTTCTGGTTTTCTCAGTATAAAAAAATGATAAAAACAACTGAATTCAAACAATTATTAAGATAACGGTTTTATAATTCAATCAAGTAGTTTTTTACTTTCAAAATTATTAAAATGAAATTATTAACTGAACGAGCCTCAAAAAGAGCGAAGATAATGTTTTCGACCGTACACCAAATTTTGAAATAAGCCGCATGCTTGAAATTAAAACTGTTACATTTCTTTAATATTCACAAATAGAATTCCACAATTTATATGTAAAAAATATGTTAATAAATTTTATTTGGCTAACGCTTTATGCCAGAAATTATATATAAATATTTATATTTATATATAATTTCTGAAATTATACTTTAAAGAAATACTTTAAGTATAATTTCATAAAATAGAATAACATCAAATCCAAAAAATGTGTTGAATTAGATATCATCGAAAACAAAGATAATTCAAATCAGCACAGCTAACAGATTTTAATTTAGCTTTTATTTTTTTACTAATAGAAAAACTCCAATAAATTTGCTTTAAGACAATATTCATTAGAATTTTTTAAATAGTTCTTCCAATTTTAAAAAAAATAAAATTTAAATTAGCAGATTGTCAATTGTTATGATTTTACAAATATTTTTTTAAAATTTTACAATGGATATTTAATGGTAAAAATATTAAAAAAAATATTATTGCTTCTATAAGACATATTTTTAAAAAGTCCTCATAAATATATTCAGAATTTTGGTTCTTAAGATTAGAATCATAAGTTATTCATTTAGTTCTTCCAATGTATTTGTAACAATCGATGTATCTTAACATAGAACATATCTAAACAAGGGATTTTGATTTATTTAATATAGAACACAAGATAACTGTTCCTTTTTGATTTTGTTTTTCATCAATTATATATTACCAGTACAAAAATTGACTTCAATATGAATATTCTTGAAATATTTTAAAAGAAATATTTGCAGAGCTAAGGGCGATAAAGTTACAAATTTTTTGTATTAATTGTATTAAATTTATTATTGCAATGAGATTCAAAATACAGTTGTAAGTGTTAGTTAAATATAGTTGTAAATACAATTACAAGGGTTCCTATTTCATTGTAATTTTTTTAAAATATTTGTTTAATTCTCCATTTCAATATTTATGAACTTAGTCACAAAAATAAAATGTTCACAAAAGATAAAGGTTTATTTTTATTCTTTTTTACATATTATATACATCAGACTGGGCTTTTTCCCAAGTTCTTTTGAAATGTCCCCCATCTTTGTCGGAAACACACATAAGCCATTTCTTAGTATGTATATTGCTGTACATCACTATCTGTAATACAGCTGCCATGGCATTGAGTAGAAGCTACAAATAAAAAAAAATTAATATCAGAAACAACCTAACTTTTCAAGCATTTTTATTATTGATACTATTAACATTAAATTGCTTCTGTTTAAAGCAATTTTAAACTTTACATGGAAATGTCACAAAAATTAAAGTTGTTAAAATATTAAAATGTTTAAATTTAAATAAAAAAGTTATAAATTTAATCCATATACTCTAATCAACATTTTGATCCAATGGTAAACTTGGTATTAAAAAATACAAAGGCAAAGCATAAGTGAAAAATAGAAAATAACAATTCTTCTTAATTTTAAGTTACAGGCACAATATAATGTAAAATTACATATATTAAACAAAAGATAACAAAACATGCAATTAAAAGTTATAACATGAACAATATGAAATATTGTTTTCTTATGATTTGTTACAATGGTTATTATTCTGAAATATTTTGATTAAATTGAGTTAGTTAAACTTTTACATTTGAATTTAATGATGTTTTTATATTGCACTATATTACTTTTAAAATTTATATGTACAAGTAGTTCACCTTAGAAATTTTAAAAATAAAATGCTAACCTGTAAACAAATTTATAACATTCTGAAGGGTGGAAAAGGGATGCTTAACACCCGTACATCCAGTCTAATTGAACTGCTTTGACAAATCATTTGTCACTAGAGCTCGTGCTTAATCAGTCAGCTGAAAACAATTACAAAATATTAAAAATATAAAATTCAACTTAAATTTTAGTCCCTCATCCCTACTTCAGGTTAATACTTATTTATCTATCAACTACATATTTTTATATTCAAACCTAATGTTTTTTGTTACTTAAATGTTTTAAATTACTTTGAAATTTGTATTTTGTCAGGAAAAAATTATTTTAAAATATAAATTATTTTCCATGTAATAATATTTATAATATTATTTTGCTATTATATTATACAATATTTTGCTCTATAAAAATTGTTGTTTATTATTCAAAAATAACAAAATGAATAATTATTTTTCAAATTGAAGTATAAAAACAGATTTTATAATAAGAATAAATAAAAAATTTTTTGAACATTTATAGAAAATACTAAAAATAATACAAACATTTTATTTATATTTTTTCATCATGAAACTAATTAGACCAAGATATACAGTTTAAAGTGCATTTCGAGCCACTATCAAAGCCCAAGGTGGGATTCAAACCTATTAACTGTTGAACCCAAGCTATTTCTTTGGGTAATCTTATTTATTTTCTATTATATTATTATCCTGTAAATTGATAAATAAATTTTAATCAACTTAATAACAATTTTAAAAATTAAATAAAATTCAAGCAATCAAGTAAGATTTAAATTAAAGTTAAAGAAATAATTATGTATATAAATGATATATTAATACGAAAAATTCATTAAAATAATGCTTTATTTTATTATTATATTATAAATCAATAAATAAATTTTAATTAAATAAATATTAATTTAAAAAAATAAAATTTTTAAGCACTCAAATAAGATTTAAATTAAAATTAAGGAAATAATTATGTATATAGATAATATAATTTTAATACAAAAAGCATTAAAAAATAACACTATTTATTTTTATATTAGAAATCAATAAAAGAATTTTAGTTAAATAAATAATAATTTAAGAATATAAATAAGATTTTAAACACTTAAACAAGATGCATTCATATAATATAATTTTATTTTATAATTATATTAGAAATTGATAAATGAATTTTAAAAAAAATAAAAAATAAACTTAAAAAATTAATAACATTTTAAGCAATCAATTAAGATTTAAATTAAAATTAAACAAATAATTATAAATTTATTTTATTATTATATAAGCAATCTTAAATTTTTAATGAAGAACAATGTAAGAAAATAAATAAGATTTTTATTTATTTTTAGAAATCGATAAATGAATTTTAACTAAATAGATAATAATATAAAAATATAAATAAGACTTTGAAATATTAAGAAAAGGTAATGAATAATTCCTCCCGAACTGTGGCGTAAAATAACAAGCGACGAATAACCTGGCGATAAGAAAAGGTAATGATTGATTCCTCCAGAACTTTGGCGTAAAATAACAAGCGGCGAATAACCTGGCGATCGCCAGTAGCGATAAAAACTTACGTATAATCGCCTGGATAGAGAATACCACGTGATCGTGACGTCATAAAATCGCATTCCTCGAGTGACGTCACTAGTGACCATATTTGAACCTGGAACCAGGCGGTACGTGTACCTTCCTGGGGCTTGAGCAGCCACCAGGCGCGTCGGCATGTGGTGGATAGCCGAATGTCCTGTAGGAATGACAGGATAGCCTTGAATATAGAATCAGAGGCCACGAACCAGCTCCCGTAAGCCCTGGTGTTATGCGTTCCGTGCCTAGGGCTAATTGGCACCGCGGTATTGGTGTCTTAACGGAGCCTCCAGTTGCCTGGCGAACTTCTAGAGTAATTTGCCTTGCCCAGTAACTCAGGCAATGCTGGGTGGACTTTTATTACCTGAGCTTTTTAATTGTTATCTTGTGGCTGAAAAGACACAAGTAATAACAAACCTTTCTGCATTTGCAGGTGAAGCCTCTGAAGTAGACCTTCCTGAAAAAGACAAGGGAACTCAGAGGCAATCTTGTAAAGGGGCAGCAATGAATCCTTCACTTGAGGTAGAAATGACCTCCAAACCATCTTCTGGTGAAAATCAGGAAGCTATCCCTAGCATGTCTGACTTTCTGACCAGATGGAACTGTTTCAGCAAGACCCTATCTGCTGGAAATGTCATACGCAAGAGGAAACGGCAGAGCATAATATTTACGAATGTGAGACTCTAGCCCTCCCTAGATTTACTTCTTTAGGCATCATCCATACTAGAGAGTTACACCTAGACTCCATTAAAGGGTTATCGGACTTTATTAATAAAGTGGGTGACCCGAGCAAATGGAACTAGGAAGCATTGGGTTTGGAGTTAATGGTACAAAATGCTGATAAAAGCAGAGGTGCCCAATGACATACAAACCCAATTCTAAGAAGAAGAAGAAGAAGACCATATTTGAATCATTATCGCTGCTTGGCAATCAAGTTTTGCGAAACTTTGGCGACAGATCTCTATATAAGAATATCCCCG
>JAJQOW010002158.1:0-23037 GCA_037975125.1 Latrodectus hesperus | reverse complement strand
AACTGGCACTGCATTTGAATATTGTATTCACTGCACCATATATATATATATATATATATATATATATATATATATATATATATATATATATATATATATATATATATATATATATATATATATATATATATATATATATATATATATATATATATATATATGTATATATATATATATATATATATGTATATATGTATATATATATATATATATATATATATATATATATATATATATATGTATATATATATATATATATATATGTATATATATATATATATATATATATATATATATATATATATATATATATATATATATATATATATATATATATATATATATATATATATATATATATATATACATATATATATATATATATATATGTATATATACAGAATGTGCAAGCTTATATTAATTAAATACAGACTGTTCAAAACGTATAAATGTAAAGTGAGTTACATAAGTTATACAACATGACTGATTTTCTCTAAAGAGCTAAATATACAACATTATTTTTTGTTATGATAAATAACTAATTTTGAATGTTGATATTGAATAATTCTCATTCTTCTAGGAAAGTTGAAATAGGAGTTGGCCCTTATTAATAATTACTGCACATTAGCTGTATCATCAGTATGTATATACCTATGCAAGTTGTAACTTTATAATAGATACACAAGTTAACAACATGGTTGATTTTCTCTAAAGAGACTCTATATACAACACATGGTAAATAACAAATTTTGAATGTTGGTATAAAGGATATATCTCTAACTTCTAGAAAAGTTGAAATAGAAATTGACACTTGTTGATGATTAATACACATCAGCTATACCTTCAGTATGCATATACTTTTGCAAGTTATAAATTTATAATAGTAAGATACACTCTGTTGCAAATTATTAAATTATGTTTCTTAATAAACTGCAATACAAAACTATTTTATGTTGCAAAACATCAACTTCTTGATATAAACCAGATTCAAAGCTGCCCAACTTGTCTAGTGGTCAGCGTGTCTGACTGCGGATAAGGGTTCGAATCCCGGTTCGGGCATGGATGTACTTTCTCTCTCTATCTATCCTGTCTTTGACCTTTCCTTGTATGAATGAGGTGTGAATGGTTGCCTACCCTATAAACGGGTCCCTATGGCATGTGTATAGAGCAAAGTCATACTTTCACCTTCATGGTGCTCTGATTAAACGAAAGACGCTCCCAATTGACTTAAAATCGCAGAGCCAAGGCATAGCGAGTTTGGCTTGTCCAAATGTCATTAGTAACAACAACAACAGATTCAAAGTTAACATTGTTGCTCTAGCAAACAGGTGCTCTTATTCCCCTTATGATTGTCTATAATCATAAATAAAGCTATAAATTTATAATCACTCCATATATATTGCAGTCTATTCTAAACCCTCGATTCATTTTCCTAATACTATACTTGTCATTTACCTAAATTCATATGCGTTTAGGTAAATGACATTAAATGACAAAAAATTCATATTCATATTGACCGTGAACCTCATTAATAATCTTCAAACAAAATCTAGTCACTATAAAGTTAGTGTTTTAGTCTGACCTATTTCATCGCCAAAACTTTCGAGCAAATCGCCATTCCAGGCTTGAATGATATTGTTCGAGAAATTCGCGCCTCCGTTATTACAAATTACTCTCGGAAGCAGATCGTGGCTGCACTCGTGAACCGAGCTCTTTTCCCAAGAACAAAGCGATCGAAGTTTCCTCGCGTTCCAATTAGCAGGTGTCAGCTGAATAATCGGGTTTTCGGTATCCTGTTCACCCGAAGTGCTGAACCGTTCACGGTAAGGGGGAGGGCCAGATGACTCCTGGTCTCCCCCTCGAACTTTAGCCATTCTTCTCCACAGCCATTATAGTTAGGAGAACTGCCTTAAGTGCAGAGGATACCGTTGGACAGCTGGGACTGAGGCTGCCTCCTCATGAGCTATCGCAGCAGAGAGTCAGGACAGAAACTAAATGAAGGCGCACAAGTTTGAATATTATTTTCGAGATATGCGCTGGTACTGAATGTATTAATATCTCCCGAATGCTGTTTGTTACTTTTTTATTTTGTCACATAACTGGAACAATATTCTTTCAACAATACAAAACTATTTAAATTAATTCCCGTTATAATTACTACAGCACATTTATACTATAAACATGATTTTCGATATTTTTATAATTATTTATTATGCCGACTGATTGGCTGAGTGGTTAGCGTTCCTGACTTCTGAGCTGTTGGTCACGGGTTGTAATCCCGGTTCGAGCATGGATGTTTCTTTCCTTCTCTGTTCTCTCTGTCCTTTCTTCTGTGATGTTGTATGAATGTGGCCCACCCTATAAACGGGTTTGTGGTGGTATGGCGCGGGTAACGCTACTCGCCTCCGTGACGTGGCTCACAGGTGCCCGCTGAGAATCGATAAATGAGTAGCAGTTTCTGGCCTTGTTGTGGCATAGGATTCAGTCACCCGTGTGTGCCCGCCATTGGATAAAAAATAAAAAAAAGTATTTAATATTGTTAGAATAATTTTAAAATCATTTATTAATTATAATAATTTTAAAATCATTTACTAAGCGAGAATAAGAGAATAAGATTACAAACGAAAATGTTTTATGAGATAAAAAATAAATTTTTACTCACATAAAAAGAGTTATAATTTAGAATCTTTCGGAGTAAAAATTGATGTTAGTAAATAAGCTTTTTGTACTCTTATAAAATTCAAATTCTTTCCTAACTTATCATTTAAGTCTTCACCAATATTGACTTCTTAAACAATTATTTACTTGAAATATGATTTCTCACATATAATATTAATTAATATGTGACTATGCTATGATCACAAACTTATGACACTATTTATTATTTATTGTCTTATGTGAATGTGCATAATCAAATTTTTTCTTGTTTGTTAATTATATTAAAAAAATTAGTCAAAACAGTTTTAAAATTCTTTTGCTGATTGAGCGATTAGTCCAAAGTAGTTAGCATAAAGTTTTATAAGTAAAATTTTGTTGTTGTTGTTACTAATGAGACTTGGACAAGTCAAGATTGCTCTGCCTTGGCTATGCGAATTAAAGTCAATAGGGAGCATCTTTCGTTTAATCAGAGCACCACGAAGGTGAAAGCACGACTTTGCTCCTCAAATCCTCCGATAGAGGGCACCACCAGATGATCCACTCTCTTCATTTTGACATTGATGTGAAAGGAGAGGAAAATTTCTTCAGACCTTTGCACCCATAGTAACTGCTCAACGAAAGACCTCAGGATTTTCAATTCTACAGATTTAACGAGCACATATATCGCATGTACTCGGTGGGGCTTTGGCGGCATTGGGAATCGAACCCCGCCCTTCCGGGTGGAAGGTCTATGTCCTAACCACTAGGCTTACCTCGGCCTAGTGGTTAGGTGTTGGTACAGATAAAAAAATTCAATAAAAATAATATAAATGTTATCAAATTGAAAATAAGCACTAATAAAAATTAAAGTATAAATGCCAAAAATTGTGAATTTTCTGAGAAAGACAGAAAATGAAACGAAATTTTTTATGAAATTCATCCTTTTAATTTTTTTTTTTTTTTTTTTGATTTGTTTATTTTCTATTACTTTTTTCTGCAGACTAGAGTCTTAGCTGAAAATCATAGAAAATTTCTTTGCAGATTTAAATTCCAGACATTTGATAAGGTCGATATTAACTGGCATCCATCTCTTGTGACCAAGTCAGCGATTTTTAATTTAACCATATTAAGTTTTAACTTGCATAATCTCTCCTAAGCCGTTTTCAGCAAGGTCGGGTATCAAACACGCAACTTTCCGAACACGAGAACGAAGAAGCTTAAAAAGCAATTGCTATGGTTGTTGTTGCATATCTCCGGTGTATAACAACGCTTAATAAAGTCTATGAAATTTGTCACTCTAAGAAAATCAAACACTAAAATTGGGCTTGCTAAAAGATCAGTTGTGGAAATCCCCAGACAATTTAGAATTTGGTTAGGAATCTCTTGTGTGTGATGGTCTGTACACTTCAAAAACAGGCTGGGAAAACATTTTCCAATAAGAATAACATAGAGATCTCAAGTGTTCGCTGAGAAGTCTGGTCATGACCATCCGCTCCCACCTACAATACTTGAACGGAATGCATCCCCAGGTCACCTTCCCTTTGGTGGATAGGTCCTTTGGTCCTCATTAGTAAACAGGTGGGATGTTCCAAGAAACAGTAACAGCTCTTTTAGCTCTCGAGAACAGCTGTAAATGAGTCAGTGGCTTAGATATATCTGAGGGACCAGCAGCAGTTGCTTTAGCAAAAATGTTACTGTCTCATTACCGTGTACCTCAACGTGAGAAGGTATCCATTGAAAGTGCATCTCATGAAAATGATGAAAGATGCTCCAGTTTGTTAATAATTGTCATTCATTTACAAGATTATGTCAAAGAGCACTTAGTTGTCCGCTCTTACTAAACATATTTTTGCTAAACGAGCAAGCGCAAACAAATATACTGTATTTAACATGTTTTGTTATTCATTCAATAAAGAGGTTACGGTACTTGCGAAAGAAAGAACACAGATTGGATAGCAGTGGTGTGGTTTAGATTCATAATCCAATCAAAAAATATTTGCCCATGTTACCTCAGAGTTTCATCTCAATATGTCAAATATCTTACTTTGTAGCTCTCCTATGTGATGTTAATGAAATAAAGAAGATAAAACTAGGAATATGTATTTCGCTGATGAAATTCTTCTTTCGGCTTAAGCATTTACATGGCTGCATTACGTGTAACAAAAAGAACTCCTCAATGAAGAATTTACTTCGTATAGTTTCGAATAAATCACTTAAATTTAACGAAAATGATAGAGAATTTAGCTTTAAATAGAAATTATCAAATATTTTTGTTTTGTATGCTTAAAAACAGTATTCAATTCAAAATCAGTTTTGAAGAAACATACAATGTGCAAAATTAATGATGTCCATTGTGATTATGAAGAAATTTTGTTTGAATGTCGAAATCTTTAGACTCATTGGGAAAACATTTAGGATATTTATGAGTAAGTAAATATTTGCCAATTATCCTACTTCTCCCAATGATTACGCCTTATTATTACATTTGATGCTGGGTCTCTGTTTTCATAAATGAATAATTTTTGAGAAAACATGATAATCAGTGATGTAATTGGCTGCAGAAAAATTTCCTTGATCCTCTCGTTTTTGATGCTTCCCTTAGGGGGTTTACCTTCTTTAGGTAAACACGGGTGTCCCAATCCCGAGGTACCCTAGTGAACTGTCCTCTTCTTTCTTTTCTTCTCTCCTCTCATCTTCTGCTTTTTCTTCCTCTTCTCCCTCAATGTGGTTGACTTGTAAGAGGTTGAGGGCTCCCCTTGAGTAGCTATTGCCACCCTGTTGCTATTAGCTTCTCTTGGGGACTAAATCACTAGCGTGCTTGCCGTGCGTTTATACCCGTGTCCCTGGAGAGGAGGATGCTGGTGATTGAGGTTCCCAGAGACCAACACATTACTTTGGCCTTTGCTTCAGGTAAACGGGAGGTGTGTTGTGGTCCTCAGCACATCAATCGGCTTTCATGGATCAAGCGATCATATATCTGCTGTGTGACTCGATAAGGGTGGAGGCCACGTCAGAGATATATTGAAAGCGTATAAGGTCTGGCTGGCACTGATGCAGTTATACTGCATCCCCTTGTTGGGCTCGTTGGTGGGTGGTGCAGTCAGGCCTTGAAGTAATTAACCTATTTCTATGGAGAGTACTTCTAATTCTTTACTCCCTATGGAGCAACAAATGATAGAGAATCAGAAATATTTTGTTATTAAAAGAACTGAGGACAATTTTGATAATGTTTCCCCTTTCTTAATTAATAAGAGTCTTACTGGTACAGTTGGAAATGTCAAAAATGTTCGCAAAATGAAATCTGGTGATCTCTTAGTTGAAGTTTTATCAATTGAACAGGCCAAAGCCACCCTAAAACTAAAATGGTAAGTTAAATTCAACACGGGGAGTAATTTCGGCAGATGATCTATTTAATGTTTCAGAAGAAAAAGTTTTGGATAATTTCATTGACCAAAAAATAAAACATGTGCAGCGCATTACAATCAGGAGAGAGGGGAAAATTATAAAAACAAAGCACCTTATACTCACGTTTGCTACTACTATACTACCTCAATCTATTAAAGCTGGTTACCTAAATTGTAGTGTTCGCCCCTATATTCCAAATCCATTTCGTTGCTTTAAATTTCAGTGATTAAGCCATGCAAAAACTACTTGTAGGGTACATTTGACTTGTGCTCGATGTGCATCTGTTGGACATAACAGTAGTCAGTGTCAATTACAAGAAATACATCAACTGCAGTGGTGAACATCCCTCGTACTCCCGGTCATGCCCAACCTGGATATAAGCAAAGGAAATTGTTACTGTGAAAATAAAACAAAACTTATCTTGCCCTGAAACCAGGCATACATGGTCATTCGGTACCCCTCATCAAGGAATTAGCTATTCACAAGCAATTAAAAATGTTATGAAATCTTGTAGTCCCCAAACAGATTTCTTAAATTTTCCAAACTTATCCTCAAATATTACTAATACAAATGTCTCACCTATTCCGAAAGGATTTTCTCCACAGTCTTTCGCAAAATCTAAGTCTCAACGATTCCTAAAATTAAAGAATGCAAAAGAAGGGCTCCATAAATCATACTTAAAGAGTAAAAGAAGCTCAACTGCCTCTAAGACAGGTATACAGAACGTAGACCCATCAGTTGATGAAACACTCCAAAGTGAAGATTCATCTGAATCCCAGATGGCTTGCGCCAATGCCGGAGCATTCAGCTTAGCTTAATGGGAACCTTCGTTTCTTGGAATTGTCGAGGATTTCGCACTCATATAGAAGATATAAAAACAATTATAAACCTGCATAATCCAGTTTGTTTTGCCATCCAAGAAACATTCTTGAAACCTCAGTACAATTTAAAATTGCGTGGATGTAATTGTGTGAGGAAAGATGTTAATCATGTTTCAGTTTCTGGAGGTGTATTATCCCTTAGCACAATACAATCCCTTAACACTTCATTACAGGCTGTTGCAGTACACATACACTCAACATCTCTCATTACTATTTGTAGCCTATATTTACCTCCCCATGCTGTCATTCATGAAAGCGCTTTAAGCATTTTGCTGGATCAACTACCTACACCCTTTATTTTGCTTGGTGACTTTAATAGTCATAACACCTTATGGGGTAGTGATAATATGAATCCTAGTGGCAACATAATTGAACAGTTCATTTATAATAACAGTATCTGCCTTCTATATTCCACAGAAATAACCCATTTCCATCAACCATCAAGAACTTGTCATTCATTAGATTTAGCTATTTGCTCTCCATCAATTCTACCTTCATTAAATATTAATGTTGGTAAGGATTTATATAACAGTGATCATTTTCCTTTAATCATAAATCAAACTTTTATAAGCAGACCACAAGTCTTCCACTCCTCTTAATCTTATCATCGTGCAGACTGGCTTCTCTAAACTCAATTAGCAGCGATTACTGACAGCATGGTTAGAAGTGATAATATCAATGATGCTGTGTAAAAAGTAACTGATACACTTCTAGATGTTGCCAAAAACATTTTTCCCAACGCTCCCCAATTCCACGCAAATATCATAAACCATGATGGAACCATGAGTACCAAGTGTCATACAAAAAACCAAAAAAAGTTGTGGACTGATTTTCGCAGGTGCCCTACCATGGAAAACCTCTTGGCTTTCAAAAACGCTAAAGCTTTTGCTCGTCGAGTACGGCGAAATGGTCAAAAAAATCCTGGATAAGATATGTTTCCTCCATCACATCATCCACTTCCAGCAAAGAGTAATGGAAGAAAGTTAAAGCTTCCAGTGATTTATATCAGGATTCTTTATCCCAATATTACGCACAGGAGCTGACACATTTTCTTCTCAATATGATATTGCCAATCTTTTAGGTGAAACTTTTGCAAGGGTATCTAGACCAGCCTCTTATGATCCTAAATTTCTCAGAACCAAAGAGCAAGCTGAAAAGAAACCTATAAAGTTTCATGATAAAACCATGCATCCATATAATTGCAATTTCTCTTTGTTGGAACTGCAGAGAGCCCTGTCCCAAACTAAATATACAAGTCCAGGAGACCAGATGGTATCTCATATAAGATGCTTTTCCATCTTAATCCTTAATCTTTAATAAACATTCTTTTTCTATTCAATAGAATATGGAATGAACATATCTATCCCAGTCTCTGGTGCAAAGCAATTATTATTCCAATTCTTGAACCGGGGAAAGATCCAACTAATCTTCAAAACTATCGTCCAATTGCTCTCACAAGTTGCCTTGCTAAAAATTTGGAGCGTATGGTCAATGCCCGTCTTGTTTATGTACTTGAAGACAATCAGTACATACCACTTTATCAAAGCTAATTCCGGAAAGATCGATCTACTGTGGACAATATTGCCGACCTAGAAACACTAATTAGGAATGCCTTTGTACGGAGACATCATTTGGTGCCTATATTTTTTGACATAGAAGAAGCTTATGATCAGACATGGCGTTAAGGAATTCTTCGAATTTTGTATAATTTTAATTTCAGAGGAAATTTACCCATTTTTATTCAGAATTTTTTTAAGTTCTCGCATTTTTAATGTCCGTATAGGATCTGTTTTATCTAATCCATTTATTCAATGTCAGGGGGTTCCTCAGGGAAGTGTGTTAAGTGTTACTGTTTTTAATATTTGCATCAGCAACATTCTTCATGCATTCCAACCATCTGTTCATGGAGCATTACATGTTTACGATCTCCAAATTTCTTGCCAAGGTTCCAATATGCGACTGATTGAAAGGCAATTACAAACTGCTGCCAGTAATCTAGCTGCTTGGTGTAATAAAAATGGACATATTTTTCCCATTGTAAAAGCAATCATATCCATTTTTGCAAAAAACTGGGCCTCATTCTGATACAGAAGTTAAGATATCAGGCACTACTATTCCCGTAGTTAATCAAATATTATTTCTTGGGCTTATATTTGATAAAAAATAAACCTTCCTACCACAAATCTTAGATTTGTACAAAAGTTGCGAAAAATCACTAAATATTCTGAAATTTCTCTCTAATACCTCTTGGGGTGCAGATAGCAAAGCATTACTCCGAGTGTATCAGTCAGTTATTCTATCTCGAATTGACTATGGTAGCATAATTTATGGATCAGTCACATCATCAGTTTCGCATAAATTAGACCCTGTTTATCACTCAGCTTTACGAATCTGTTCTGGAGCATTCCGGACTTCTCCTATCCAGAACGTTTATGTAATTTGCAATCAGTTACCTCTTGATCTGAGATGTAATCAACTCTCTCTACATTATTATTTTAAAATGATATCAGTACCACAACATCCTTTGAGATCGATGATTATTTGTCCCTCTTTAAGAAAGCTATATAATGCCCGGCCACATAACATAATATCATTTTATGGGCGTTCAAATGTATTAATGTCTTCATTTGAGTTCCCCGATTTACATATTCAAGTCACAGATGTTTTAAGATTTCCTCCTTGGAATATTCCTGTTGTCAATATAATCAAACCCTTTACTGGATACAATAAATCAGCTACATATCTCCTTATTTTGCAACAGATGTTTTCACAGATTCATTCTCATTATTCCTCCCACATCTCTGTATATACAGATGACTCAAAATCAAGTGGTCATGTTGGTTGTGGTATTGTTGTTGGAAATACAGTTTACAATCATAAACTGCATGCATCATATTCTGTGTATACAGCCGAAGCTGTTGCTATTAAACGTGATCTAGAAATAATACAATCCAGCTCTCATCGAAAATACTGTATTTATGCAGATAGCATGAGTGTGGTCATGTAATTAGTCCATTTTAATGATAGATGTGGTCCAATTATTGTGGAAATATTGGATATTTTAAATATATTGAAGAGTAAAGGATTTGACATCTTGTTTTGTTTTGTTCCAAGTGTTATGAAACAAACTAACGACTCCAAATTTTGAAACAAACACATTTTAATTAATAAAGAAACAAAATTTACAAAGGAGTCATATCGGGGTTCGCTAACATCTCTCGCGCCTGTGTGGCGTACAACGAGTAAGTATCAATCTTACAATAAAAAAGAGGCTCTTAAAATCTGAAGTGCTGACGGTGAGACATTACACAAGTCATGTTGTCATTGCTGAGAATGAACTTACAGATAATGTTGCTAAAAATGACTCTGTCATTTTGCATAAAGCATTAACATTTTTTGACATTAAACAAATTATCAACGATTTCATTTCCTCCCACTGGCAAAAAACATGGGATTTGCAGAAGAATAATAAATTATCTAGTATATCCTCCAACATTCTTCCATTCCCAGTTGCTCCCATGCGAAGAGTTGATGTAAAACTCACACACGGCTTCGTATTGGACATATTAGATTTACACACAAGCACTTATTCTTGTCTCGGAGTGATCCGATTTGTGACATGTGTAATATACCATATACAGTACATCACATTTTAATTGTCTGTCCTAATTTCAAGAATTTACCCATAGTGTTTTTTAATACCACAAATTTAATTTTATCAGACTTGATTGGGTTTAACCAAATCGAAATTTGTTTGCATTTTTACGTGCAATAGGTTTCTTGAATTCTATTTAAGATTTTTAGCCAAAATAATCTTTTACATATGCTTTTTTTGAACTTTTAATACATTCCATTGTATACATTTGACTAGTCTTTTAACACGGAATTTTTACCTATTGTTTTAAATATTGTACGGTGAAGAAATGTCCAATATTGGACCTTGCATCAGTAAACCTCACAAAATCAAATCAAATCGTTTCTGATGCTAATATCAAGTTCCTATAACAGAAGTTAATAAAATTAGTTACTAGTAGTAAAATGAATATAGCCATTAGTAAAGTTACAAAACAGAAATTATTCTATTTTAAAAATAAGCAAGACTACATCAAAAAATACATACTTTTAAAAAGGAAATTTTAATTATTTCTTTCTTTTATTAAAGTATTTTAAAGTTAGTCAAAGGAAAAGTTTTATATACATACATACATACATACATGCATATATATATATATATATATATATATATATATATATATATATATATATATATATATGTGTGTGTAATCTAATTTTTTGATAATTTAAACAAGTATTAAGTATCATCAGTTTATTTGTAGAGCTGAACAAATTAAAACCAACTTCAAAATATTTCTGTTAGTGAATTTACAAGTAAAAGTATAGTTATTTTGGAAATACTATGCATCTTGCCTTCCAATTTTTTCCCACATTCATAAGACAGTATTTAAGAAAGTATTGTTGTTTGCTTAAAGCGCATTTATGAATTAAATTTAATTTCAATTTAATCCAATTGATGTGTATTAAGTATTTATTTTGAAGAATAGAGTTGATTTGGAATTGCTGTTATAATAATACTAATAATAAAGTAGTATAATGAATAATAAAAATAAAGATTAGAGCATAAGTAATTAAGTCTACTGAAAACTGATTAATCTTTAAAGCAATTTAATAAAAATTCAAATATAAAAAATAAAATTTAAACAGTTGATGCTATAAATTAATTAATAGTTAAAAATGATATTTAAAACGTGCATATAATTCCGTCATTTTTTAGTTATGCAGGAATAAATTTTAATATTCCTTGTTCCTAAACAATACTTTCCCAATATCGGAAGAGTAATTAGCCAAAAATCTTTGTGAAACTTATAATTTTCTTAAGATAAAAAATGCTTATTTAAAATAAAGTTTAAAAATAATATTAACAGATTTTCATATGAATTACAGTGCGAAAAAATTAAATGCCACTGACAGCTGTTCAGACAAGCTTTTAAGAACTAATTTTTTATTTTTGGAAGGATAAAAGAACGCATTCGTTCATCTCTGAAAATAATTAATTTATTAAAATTCTTAAGTTGAGATATAAACTTAAATATCTTTATGTTGAGTTCTAGTTTAAATTATATGTGGGGTGCCCATAATGATATAAAAAGAGTAATTTGTAGTTTTTTTTATTTTTAAATTAACTAAATCAATTAAGAAACTTGATTGCTATTTCATCAAATGTGTTTGATGCCTATTCTCATTATTAGTTTATAATATGAAAATGGAAGTTTTTGAAAAAAGAAAGAAATTGTGTATGATTACTTTTGAAAAAGCAAGATAAATATTTCGAGATACAGATAGCTTAAATGCCACTAAAACTAATTCCAAGCGTTGATGGTTTATCTGTTAAATAAAGTAAATACAGATGGTTTATCTGTTAAATGTTAAAACCCTTTCAGTAGGTTCTATAGTACGTGGTTGTGTACGGTAATGAAATTGCTGATGGTCTTGCCCGCAAGGGTAGACGAAAGGATATTGCTCATGGTGGCTGCCTTACTTTTTCAGAGATCACCACTCGAGTTAAGCAACATATCTGTTCCTTTTGTAGGAGAGCCTCCGTGCAAGAATGGTATGCGGAAAGTCAAACTGGTGCTGTTGTGATTGGGTTTGGCAGCAGACACGATCAGACAATTTTCACGAGATGTGGAAATGGACACGCTCGTGTACAGCGTCATGTCATGGGCCACAAATTTTATCCCCTGAGTCCAAAATGCAATGCGACTCAAGCTGCTCCTGTCCAAATTTTGACCTGCATCGGTTTAAATATTTTTTTTTTGCAATGGCAGGCACACACTTGGGTGACTGAACCCTATGCCACAACAAGGCCAGAGACTGCTACTCATTTGTCGTTACCCAGCGGGCACCTGTGAACCAAGTCACGGAGGCGAGTAGCGTTACCCGCGCCATACCACCACAAACCCGTTTATAGGGCGGGCCACATTCATACAACAACACAAAAGAAAGGACAGAGAAAACAGAAAAGGAAAGAAACATCCATCCCTGAACTGGGACACACAGCTCTGGAGTCAGGTACGCTCTCGGTTTAAATAAAGGCCAGTTATTCTAGCCCTGAGACTGTGCTCCATTGTTTGAAGGCGTTCGGGCTCGTGGATCTGGTTTGATGTTATTGTCAACTATAGGAGGGATAAGCCACAACAACAGCAGTCTAGCTAACAATCACATCATTGTTAGATACGGGCGCTATTTGTAGGTGTTATGATTATGACATCACGATGAAGTACGATGCGAAAGTGCCTCAACAATATGGAAACATTTTTGAGTTTAGGAAGCTTAAAAATCAATGATTCATTAAACTTACTAATAATTATATATGATTTTACACTTTTTTTTCTATAAAAATCACTTTTCAATTTTTCCAAGAACTTTTAGGATCATAATGAAGACACTCATACCATCAATATGTATGACAGCCATTATGTCAAGATGAACTATATGATGGGATAGCACTGCTGAAATAAGTAACGGAAACTTATGCCTAGGTAGCTTAACTGAAGAGGGCTCTAAACATTGCTCCAAAACCTGACAGATAATTCAATGTGTTTGTAGTCGTTCAGCTACAATCATCTTAAATTTTCAAGGACTAATAAAATACCTGTAAGGTCATGCCTATAAACAAAATATACCATGACTATAACGTTACGATGAATTATGATGTTTTAAAATATTTTGCTTGTCTGTACCAAGCACAGATATTGGCTCTGCTAGTCAAGTGGACGCAGATGGGTGTCAATCTTTGCAATTCAGCAGCAGGAACTGAGCAATTCAAATACTTGGCATATCATCCCAAAAAGTATCATCTCATTCAGATGACATTGTGTCCACTATCTATTTAATGTACCACAGTCACTTTTAGGAAACACGATACATCTTCGGTTAAGCCGAGATTCGGATTCACTAACTTCTAATAATGAGTACCAGATCATACAATCAAATCACCTTTGAAGTACGGTATGTAAAAACTTCTAAAAGTATAAAATGTTTTTATGTCCAGGGATCATTAATGCTGGAAAATAATAAAACTCTTTCCAGAGCATTCTTTAATTACCTTTAATTACATATGCTTTATTGGAATTAGTAGGATATATTCCCCAATCAGAGACTTTGTGATTTTTTTCATTGCCAAGCTGAAAGCATGTTTCTGAAATGGGAAATTTTCCTAAGTCCACCCAATTGATACGCTGTTACCACTTAAAAAAACTATATATTTTAGATTTTTCTTAAAAAGAGTTCCAATAATTTTTGTTAATTTTTTAAGTAATATATTTTTAGTTCATTGTGTAGTATACATGTTTATATTTTTCTTAACCTTCTACTCATGATAAGTTTATTGGTACGCGGGGTATCCAAATTTCAATAATTAATAACATTTTAACTAAAGAGAATTTTCAAGCTTTCATTCGATTTATTTTTAGATTATCTGTATGTGAAATCTATTTTTGTGGTACAAAACAGTGTTTCGAAAAGCTAAGGTGTAAACAGTTAATTTACCCACAGTTGCAGTTTTACCCTCGAAAAGTATTCATGTATTTCCCCTCTAGGAAATTCAAGTTAATATCAATAAAAAATACAAGTAATTGAAATAGGCAGTGCCTCTATTTATGTGCCGACCTCTTTGTCTTGATCCCAAGGATGCTTGATTTCAGTATACGTGTTCCAAAGATTTAGACTAATGTTCCTACATGAACAGAGCTTAGAGTAAACTTCTCTCAAAAGGAGTATGTTTAGGTAAGTGCGTTTACAAGAAAAAGGGAATTAAATAAAAGTATTCCCTAGGGTAATATACTTAAAAGTTTTTCCATGTACGTAAATATGTTTATATGGATCAAAGGTTTTGTAATAAAAAAACTCCCAAGATAATGAATATGGTTTAAGTGTTTCTAAGAGTTATAAACTCAAGAACAGCAGTTTTCATAGCTCACGAAACATTACATTACATATATTCAAGACTTGTATGCTTGATACTTCAGATCCGCTTGTAAGTCTTCGTCGATAATAGGACAAATAGCACAATGACAAATGTACAACCACAGAAGATAACGAAGAAAACACCCAGGGCCACGGTGGGAATCGAACCCACACTGCTACGCTCTCAAGCGATTAGCGAAGTGATGCCTTTGACCACTCAGCCACGGAGCGCCCTCACGAAACAGTCTTCTGACCAATTCCTTTTGATTTCTCTCTCAAATAACTCACTGCTTGACTGCTGCCACACAACCCAAAGAATATTACTTAATACCCTCTCAAAGAATATCACTAAAAAAGTTTCTTTAATATTTCCACAACAACCTAATGGTAACTCTAATCCTATTGGTGATATTGATTCAGAATTTGGAGAGTGCAAACTTAATTTTTGTCGCTAAATGTCACGAATTCGCCAAATATAACTTCATGTGCCACTATGTTGTCTCAAGCTTTAGATTCATTTCTTAATTTCTAGTTTTACCTAATAAACATTGTTCAAACAGCATTTTACAAAGCAAACAAAAATAACAATGTTTTACAAGTATTTATACGATTTACATTTTAGTAGCGATATATTTTTTTTTTCATTTTAATTATAATTGTATCACTGTATAATACTTTTTCACAGTCTTGTTAAATTTTTCTATGAGTACACTTGTACAAAGCTACGAAGCAATATTTGCTATTGAATTTACGTTCCTAACATTTTCGCAGTTCAGTGTAGCTCTAGTAAGTAGTAAAAAGCTTAAACACAAATGCAATAATTAAATGTTATTTCCTTGCATATTTTCGAGAACATTTTGATATGCTAAGAAAAATGATGCTAAGTAAAACATATTTAAATTTTTGGCATAAATCTCTGGATGTTTCAAGAGATGAGTTCAAGAATTACAAATATTGTATAAATTCTTATGGCATCTGTCACTTGCTGCATATCTGAGTTAATTACAATTGCTGCATTCCTGTGATCTACGATGTTGGTTACGACTTATGGGTACTTATGCTGAAGAGTTTAAAAGCCAGCGGAATCTATAATTTTAAGTGTGTTCCGAACCCCTACAACATCTCAGACTGAGAAGCCATAAATTACTGTATGAAACACCAAAGTGCCAATTTGACTGCTGTTAGAAGTTTCTACTGGAACATCATAAAACAACTGTATCTACTTCTCATTGCTTTATAGAAGTAAAACCAAGTTTTGTTCTTCACTGCATAAAAACAGAGATACGGAAATTCTATCCGTCGCATTGAAAGGAATTCACTAAAATGACGTTGAGATAGAAGAGTAAATATATTTCTGTGGATTGTGCATAATATATATTATTACTGTTTTCTAATCTGAAAATGCTTAACATTTACATTACCAGCACTTGATTGAACAATATAAACAACAGCCTACCAACTTGTCTAGTGACCAGCGTGCCTGACTGCGGATAAAGAAGTCCTGGGTTCGAATCCCGGTTCGGACATGGATGTACTTTCTCTATTTATCCTGTCTTTGTCCTTTCCTTGTATGATGAATGAGGTGTGAATGGTTGCCTACCCTATAAACGGGTACCTATGGCATGTGTATAGAGCAAAATCGTACTTTCACCTTCATGGTGCTCTGATTAAAACGAAAGGCGCCCCCAATCGACTTAATTCGCATAGCCAAGGCATATCAAGCTTGGCTTGTCTAAGTGTCATTAGAAAACAGCAACAAATAAACAACAGGTGTGACTTGTAAAATATAGATTTTTCATTGTATTGCTAAAGGTGGACTAGTTGCTTAGAGCGTCGTTCTCGTTATCTGAAGGTAATGAGTTTGAATCCCGACCCAAACGAAGATCCGTCGTGTTCTCTAATGACGGATAGTGCACATAAAATATGTCGTGGTCTCAGTGTACTCTGATAGAAATAAAATCTAGGGGTTGTCAAAACAAGTCACTTGGACTTTGCTTCTAAATTACTGAGACTCATCTATTTTTAGAATCACAATGGCATGCCCACTGGATGACCCCCTGTGTTGTCACATACACTTCTGCTCTTTGTAATGTTAATAGGTAAAAATTCTCTCTAGTAGGCATTTGAAAATAGCTTTCTTTGTTATTTTTGTAACAATAAAATGCTTCATTTTCTTTTGTCATACGCGGAAAATGTTCAATAAATATTTAGCCCGATAAATTTTTACTCATAGTTATATTTTATAGCCATGACAAGATTCAAACAGATTTTTGTCAAATAGATAGATATCAAATAACCATGGTGAAATCTCGCTAAGATCATTTTCAATAATTCGATGATCTTCAAAATATTTCTCTTTACAAAAAGTCACGATGGTTTGTTTTGGAAAAATGCCAAACTCATTGACAGGAGTAGCGGGTTTTACACTCGACACAACCAGTGATCCATTGTATTCACTAACAGTGATTATTTCAACTAAAGTAAGTCATTGTCTTTCAAGTAAATTATTACCTCTGTTGATTTCACATTAAATTTAGAAGTGTTCTACTTTGTCCTTGTTTGGCAAAGTAGGACCTTTTGTAGCAAATGGTCATTTTCTGGAGCAACATCAAGGAATTGCCTAAAGTGATCAGAAGAATACAGCTTCGACTATGAAGACTAATCTTATGAAACTGGAGTAGATCAATGACCAGTTCGTAGAAGTAAGCTATAACACTTTACAAGCCTATCAGTGCTTAGAAATGAAATGTGATAATGATATGAGCCAAATAAAGATCATTTTAAGGCAATTGAACAAGTATAATTACTAAAAATATCTTAAAAAGGTATTTAAAATTTACTTGTAAATATTGACATAAGTAGTGCTGATCACTTTAATTGCAAAGCGAAATCAGCTCTTTGTAACATAACACGATCCTTTACAGTCAATTTTGGCATAATTAAAAGAATTGCTTTCAAAATCTCTTGTATACCTGTTGAATTGGATTCACCATTACAATTACAAGATGTACCGCCATCTATCTTCAAAACTGATAACTAAATTTATTATTATGTAAAATTTTTATGTACTTCTCTGTAAACCTCTCACTTTATTTGTTTTATTCTGCTTCACTTTATATCTGTCCCGTTCAATTTATTTCGATATAATTAAAAATAAGGGATAGAAAAACCATTACTATTTTTATTTTCCCCTTAATAAAATATTTAAATAATTTTAATTACGTGATACGCGTTTGTACAGAAAAATTATGTGTGACAAGGATTACAATTAGTTTCATTTTTGCTAATAAGATAGACAAAACTCGACAAGATTTAGTACTAGAAAAAAAGAGTGCTTTTTCTTCCTAATCTTTTAATGGCATGTTTGCTTTTATTTAGAGGATTCCAATCCAAGCCCCAACCCTAAATAAATCTCATAAAAAAACACGCATGATTTCTGTGTGAGGGTAGGGATGCACGACTGTGCACGAGAAACGGTTAAGTGCACGTTATTTCATCAATGAAGGCAAGGTAATTTACCGTCTTTAATACTTCACCGAACGATGGGGGAACTCTTCCATCTGTGTAGGCGACCATTAAGCATTCCATTGTTGCAAACCATTACGACGCCTGGGAGAAGTGGCAGGGGAGGGGGTGGGAGGTAAGATGTTTGGGGATGTTTTTGCGATACGAGAATTGCTGTATTCGCTCGGTTAATGATTTCCTCGTTCCTGCAGTGGAAAACTCAGTTTGGTTGGGGGAAATAGCAGGAGTAAATACAGAGGGATATAAACATTTTCCCTCTTTTAAGAACGGTAGGGATATTCACAAAACTCGGTAAGTGGAGAACTGCTTTCTTTTTCGGTAGTTCAAACATATTTGAAATAATTGTGACAGGTTATTATTAAATGAAAAAGTAATTAATATTTGATTTAATGATAACTTGTTCATTATTAAATAATAATGAACAAGTTACAATAATAAATAATTAATTAATAAATAAATCTCATAAAAAACACCTAACATAACCACATAAAAAACATATGTATTTGTTACCTTATGTGCTCTTTAGGGTTAGATAATAATTTATTTTTCTATCTTGATTCTCCAGTTGGAAATGTATGTAATTGCTTTTTCCCTCATATACAGATGCTAAAGTTATAAATCTATCATCACTCTTCTGCTTATAATGGCAACTGATTAAAGTATGGCCTTGAGTTACTATATATATATATATATATATATATATATATATATATATATATATATATATATATATATATATATATATATATATATATTATAAATATATATATATATATATATATATATATATATATATATATATTATAAATATATATATATATATATATATATATATATATATATATATATATATATATATATATATGTATATATATATATATATATATATATATATATATATATATATATATATATATATATATATATATATATATATATATATATATATATATATATATATATATATATTATATATATATATATATATATATATATAGTTTAAAAAAGAAATAAACGTAATGTGTACATTTATATCTTTTCTCATTTCAATTTCACAAAAAATCAATAATTCATAGCTATTGTCTATTGCCGACCAATGGTTTAGTGGTTAACGTTCCTGACTCCTGATCTGTGGGTACTGGGTTCAAATCCCGTTTCAGGCATACATGTTACCTTATTTCTCTTTTGTTTCTCTGTCCTTTCTTCTGTGATGATGTATGAATGTGACCCACCCTATAAACAAGTTTGTGGTGGTATGGCGCGGGTAACGCTATTCGCTTCCGTGACTTGTTTCACAGGTATCCGCTGGGTAACGATAAATGAGTAGAAGAATTTCAGGCCTCGTTGTAACATAGGGTTTGTCACCCAAGTGTACCCGCCGTTGGGAAAATAATTTATAATTTTTTTTAAATAGTTTATATTATTTTAGGACTTTTGATAACACTAACTTCTTAAAAATTACTGTGTCCGAGTTTTTAAAGTAATAATGTGAGATATTTATAGCGAGTGAACATATTTCCTAATTTTTCTAAGAGAGTGGGTTTTTTATTGACACAATTTTCCCTTTTTGTGACTTGTATAGTTAATTTTGGTTTTCCTTTTTAAAATATCGAATTTCATCTTAAAGTAATATGCAATTTTTATTAAAATAATTGCATAGTAGTTTAATAATAGTTAAAGATTTTTATGTATTTAAATAATAAATACATAAAAGTTTATGATGATTACACTTTTTTAAAAAATAAATTAACACTGAATTCCGAGTTGGCATGGTTGGAGATGCTTGGCCTAATCTCTTTATAATAAATCATTTTTCTGTTGTAGTAATTTAGAAATTAAGTAGTAGCTTGGTTCGGGTGGCCTGATTTTTAGGACGTAGTTCTCATTTTCGGAAGGTAGACAGTTCGAATCCCGATTTAATTAAAGACCCGTCGTGTTCACTGAAGGCGGCTGAAGTACGTTAAAGAAGTTGTAGTCGCAATGTCACTTTCTATGGTAGATGATTGCAGGTTAATTATTGGAGGTCTTCTGTTTGATCCCTTGTTCTAAATGCCGAAGACTCTTACCCGGATGCTTCCATCTAACTCATAGGTTCCCAAATGCCAAGAACAAAACGTTTCTCATTTGTATCCGGGATTTTGAACATGAAAGTGTGACTGTGAGTGAATCGCTGTCAGTGTTTGCAGTGCCAGGAAAAATAAGTATTGTCTATTTATTATACATATTTTTATTGTACATTGTAATAAATGTTATAATTTTGTATAACCACAAGTATTATTTTAATAAATAGGACACAAGAAAATGTGCTACTTTTTTTTCTTCATAACACCTCCAACTTAGGGTGATATTTTTTAGGAGTTTTGGGAATCCAGTAGAAATGCAGCAGCAGGGGGTCTACCGGAAATAGTAAAACTTTGAAAGTGGTCCACGAGAAAAAAAAATGTTTGGGAACCCATGATCTAACTGGTAAAACTCAGCTCTGGGCTGAATACATAGAAACATTCTGGTGCAACAACTTTATTAATGTTTACGAAATATTTATTGAACATTTTCTAAAGATACTTATTACTTTTTAAATTCTGAATAAACGATAAATACACATTTTTGCAGATTGCAGCGCATGTGTTTACGCTTTTTCTAATACGCCGCTGATAGGTAATGCTTTGGAACACGGATGGAAGAAATCCATACTCCAATACTTCATAAATTTGTACATAAAATGACTATCTTTGAATATTCATCACCATATTTTGTGTTACATAAGAATTAAAATCGAACATCGGTTAACAATTTTCTTTTAAAATCCTGGTGCAATGCAATGTGCTTTTATGCATCTAGAAATGTTTTTGATATACAGATTTGCAATCCCCGCTTTTTACCATTAACTGGGACATGCCACTGAAAAAGAGTGGAGCAGGTTAAACAAGTCGTGGTCGCATTGTCCTCCAAGTGAAATGATACCACTGAGTGTGGCAGGTTTGAACTGTGGGTCCTTTTCTTGGTCCCTGCTTCTAAATTAAGACCTCCAATCAGGTGTTTCTACCTAACTGATGAACAAAACTCAGGGTTAATTGCTGGTAAAAATGCTGGTGTGAAATCATTGAAAAAGGGTTTAATGTTTCTACAAACATCCCCCACTTTGTTTTTGTGTGTTTGTTTCTCTATTGCTTGATTAGCATCCAGATCACTATAAATATCTACACCTTAGATGGGAGTTGAACCTCCAAACTGTAAAACTGAAACCTAAAACTACAATCATTTAGTGTATTCAGTTTAAATATTTTTTTTCAATGGCGGACACACAAGAGGGTTGAACCCTATGCCACAACAAGTCCAGATACTGTTACTCATTTGTCGTTACCCAGCGGGCACCTGTGAACCAAGTCACGGAGGCGAGTAGCGTTACCCACGCCATACCACCACAAACCCGTTTATAGAGTGGGCCACATTCATACAACAACATAGAAGAAAGGACAGAGGAGGAAAGAAACATCCATACCCAAACCGGGATTCGAACCCGGGACCAACAGCTCAGGAGTCAGGAACGCTAACCACTCAGCCAATCGGTCGGCTTTAAATTTAAAAAGTAGCCTTTTATATTAAAATTACGTCATTTTTAATTCTATTAAAACAAAACTATAAATGTTTTTTTATTAATTACTTATTTATTTTCTCGCCTAACTTCCAATATTTAATAAA
This sequence comes from Latrodectus hesperus, assembly GCA_037975125.1. Classification (NCBI taxonomy): domain Eukaryota; kingdom Metazoa; phylum Arthropoda; class Arachnida; order Araneae; family Theridiidae; genus Latrodectus; species Latrodectus hesperus. The sequence continues at coordinate 904 of JAJQOW010002158.1, read as the reverse complement.
ATCTTTATTCGCTGAATTCTAATCTAATATAATTTAACATTTCGTGTATCTCTCTGATATTCATAACAAATCGTAATATTTTTTTAAATGAAAATAATATCTCCAATGCTAATAATTTTCTGAGAATATTCCATACATTTATAAACCATGAATGTAATATTCAGCATTATTATTTTCTAAAAATTCTAATTAAGTTGTAATTAGTTTCACGAAAATGTGAAACATGCTATGTAATTCACTGATCAATTCTGTTAAACTTGTTTAATAGGTTCTAAAATTTTCCGAAATAATTAGCTTCAAATGTATAAAGTTAAATGCGCAAACGCTTAGTTTTGGCATTACATTTTTCACACAAATTAACTCTCTGTATCAAATTCCAAATATTTTACACTTTCCTATTTATCTTATGTTTCAAAATCCGGTTCCTAGAAAATAATTTTCGGGAAAATATTTAAAATCAGCGTGACAAAAAGGAATAATTTTTGCAAAATTTTATTAGCTACAGGCTAAATAAATATGAGAAAATGGCAGCCTTCGCAGAAGTAGGATTCGTATAAATTTTCACGAGGAATATTTCCTGGTGGAAATATTTTGATTTTATATCTTTTCTGTGGAATCATTTCTTAACAACAGCAAATATTACACATTAAGGCATTCCTTCATTTTTACTTCCACAAAAAAAAAGAATATGAATTCATTGTGAAAGTTGAAATTGGGAGATTAATTTAAATATTAATAAATCAGCATGTTTAAGCTCCTTATGATCAAATGAATTCAGATGCTCAAACTTTTTTTTTAATTTTTCAACTTTTATTAAATTTTTTGTAGGTAAAGTATAGCTTTTATTAAACATACACAAACCCACCTGTTCTGTCCATAGAGTTCCATAAGCATTCTGTCCATA
>JAJQOW010002157.1:0-23120 GCA_037975125.1 Latrodectus hesperus | reverse complement strand
ATATATACAGGTATATATATATATATATATATATATATATATATATATATATATATATATATATATATATATATATATATATATATATATATATATATATATATATATATACACAGTAAGACCCCGCTTAACGCTGTTCGGCTTAGCGCTCTTTTATTTCAACCCGAGGATTTCTCGAAATCGCTCGCAGCATACGGGGATTCCCCAAAATATTATGCAGCGATAGGTTTCAAATACATATCCGAAAGAGTGTACTTGTATTTCTTGTTTGGTGCGGTATTGTACAGACATACTTGGAAACATTTGTTGACATTATTGTAAGTAGGTATTAATTTACATATTTAATACTATATTACAGTGTCAAATATTTTGATCTTTAATTTTTTCTATGGGTGAAAATGAAAAAGAAAAGAAAGCAACCGGAAAAAGCATTTCACTGAAAACTAAAATGGAAGTGATTAGAAGATTAGATTCTGGTGAACGTCAAACTCTAATTAGTGCTTCATTGAATTTGCCATTTCAACAATGAGGACCATCATGAAGAATAAAGAAAAAATACTGTCATCGGCAACTACAATTACGTCAAGCTCTGCAACTAGAATTACCCGTTCTAGAAATAATATCATAGAGGAAATGGAAAAACGACTGTCTATATGGATTGACGACGAAATTGACCGTAATATGCCATTAAGCCAATCTATCATAATGGAAAAAGCTAGAAGAATTTTTAATTACATTCAGGCTGAGACAATTGACACAGGTGAAACTTTCGTTGCTAGTCGAGGATGGTTTAATAGATTTAAACATCGAAATAACCTTCACAACATAAAGATTACAGGAGAAGCAGCAAGTGGTGATACAAAAGCGGCGGCTGAATTTCCTGCGATATTAAAAAAAATAATTGAAGAAGGAAACTATCCTCCAGAATTGGTTTTTAATGTTGATGAAACAGGCTTGTTTTGGAAAAGAATGCCGAAACGAACATTTCTATCCCGTGAAGAGAAATGGGCACCAGGACTTAAAGCCGCAAAAGATCGCTTAACCCTTCTACTAGGTGTTAACGCAAGCGAAGATTTTAAATTAAAACCATTACTAATTTACCATTCCAAAAACCCAAGAGCGATGAAAGGCATATCTAAATCAACTTTACCTGTAATTTGGGCGTCTAATAAAAAATCATGGATAACTGCGAAAATTTTCCAGGATTGGTTCACTGAACATTTCTGCCCGTCTGTTAAACGTTATTGCGAAATTAAAAAACTTGAACAAAAAGCACTTCTGTTAATTGATAATGCTCCAAGCCACCCAACAAATTTATCAGACTTAACAACATGCATTCCAGTCGAAGTGGTTTTCTTGCCGCCTAACACAACTGCCTTAATTCAACCAATGGACCAAGGCGTTATATCAAATTTTAAGGCTTATTACTTGCGACGAACCTTTAAGCAAATGTTTGAAAAAACAGACGGAGAAGAGAACCAGTCCATAAGAGAATTTTGGAAAAACTACATCGTGGATGCTGTAGAAAACATAGGCCTTTCTTGGAATGAGGTAACAGAAAGATCTTTGAAAGGAGTATGGAAGAATATTTGGCCGGATTTAAGTAAGAGCGATGACGTTGGACACTCTCTCGATGTGGATGAAATAGTGGAAGAAATAGTGAAATTAACGAAGCAAACCGGTTTTGAAGGGGTAAATGTGGAAGATGTCGAAGAAATAATTCAAGAAGCAGCGGCTACTCTTTCTAATGATGAGCTCAAGGTATTAACTGAACAAGAAGAAAACAAAAATGTTGACAGCAGTGATTCAGAGGAAGAGCAAAAAGAACTTTTGATGGCGTTTGTATAAAGGAGTTTGTCTACCATAACTGAAATAATGGATCAATTCATTGAAAATGATCCGAATTTTGACAGGAGCTCAAAAGTAAGGCCTGGTGTTAGAGATGCTATATCCGTTTATGAAGAACTTTTAAGAGAACGACGTAAAAGAAAAAGGCAAACAATATTAGATGCTTTTGTCACAAAAAGGCAGAACACTGAAAACGCGGAAGGCTAACTAAATATGACTGATTTAGAATTTTATTTGTTTTTTTTTTAAGAATATTCGTTTTGTTATTTATATTTTGTTTTTATTTTTGCAAGAAATAATAATGTGGTATTAATTTGGGCTTTAAGAAATAAATGTTTGGTTTTATTTTTATTAAAAAAACATACTTTTTAAATTTAATACCTAACCAATTTCCTAGCCATCTTCCCCTAACCCCAATATTTACATGTAAAGATAGCCTCGTTTAGCGCTGTTTCGCATTACGCTCTACTTTGATGGAACGTATCCCCCGCGTTAAGCGGGGTCTTACTGTGTATATATATATATATATATATATATATATATATATATATATATATATATATATATATACATATATATACATAAATAATGTGCATTTTGACTTTTAAAACAAGCTCATTTATAAGCCGCAGCCCAAAACATTGGGTAGACTCTAAGATTGTGAAGGAGGAATAACACCATATCAACCTTGATCATATAAGACTTTAAGAAAAGGACTTTTTTATCTTGGAAATCAAGACATAATATGAGAATTCAGAGAAAGGGCTATCAGAATGAACAAATTAGAAAACAAAATACTTATAAATTAATATACATCTTTGCAAAATTGTTACAAAAATGGTTGGACGCCCTCTGTGTTTTTGAATATCCAATAGATTTAAAAATATTCTGTAAAAACTATTCCTATAAGACGATTGTAAAATTCAGCTCAAATTTGGAATTTTGTAAAAGATGTACAGAATTTTAAAACTTCGACTAAATATGTGTATGAGTTTCATAAGTTAAATTACAAATACTAACAAAACTATAAATACATTAGCGGAAACGAGGAAAAGCTCAGTTGTTGCGTTGCGTGTATCAATGTTTGTCAAATTTCGTCTCGCTCTCACAAGTTGCAGTGTCTGGATTTTGGAAATATCTGCCATTGCGTGAGATTATTTTAAGATTTTTCTCCCAAATTTAAATATATATTGTTAAATCAAATCTTATGCTGTCATCCTTATAATAGCATGTTATTTGTAGTCAACCTTTCACGACAGATTGAAAGCCATGAAATAGATATGCATGTGACAAAATTAGCCAACCACATCTCTCTGGGGAATAAAAATATGTGTGACATCATGCGAACCAACATTATGATTGGTAAGAATTTTTCATGAAATAACAAATTGAATGTATTTTATACAAGTCATTGATATTGAACCTTAAAAAACTACAGTAGTTAATATAACACATTAAATATTGAATACTCAAACGAATAATAGTACAGATCCAGGAATTTAATTCTGGATAAAAGAATCTGAGCAGGAAAGAAGTTAAAGAATAACTTCTAAACATCATGAATTAAATAATACATGAGACAATATCCAAATTTGGATTATCTTTTTTTAAATAAATTAATTATATTGTAAAAATGTTATACATGAAAATGTATTTTCCTCTTTGTTTATAAAAACCCAACAAAGAGTTATAGGCACGGCCGCATATAAATTTTAAAAAATATGAATTTGCATTGAATGATAATCTAATTAATCTTTACGAAAAAATGGTATCATTCTGCAGCAAATATTATGAATTGACTTTTGTGTGAATACTCCAATAACCAAAATCAATTTCAATTTTGACACATTCTCTAATGTGATCTAAGATTCTCGCTATATTTATTAATCTAGAACTGACTATCATGAATCGCTTAGACAGTTTTAGTACTTTTTTCCAGTCTAATAATTCACAACACTGTACATTCTCATTAGAAATATACAATTTTGAATTACTAAATTGTACGTCCCAAAACGAACGCATAAACTCTGCACAACTAGATTCCTCGTTGGGAGTACATAAAAACTTCCCAAGGAAGCTTTCCTGTACGATCCATATAGTTACGAGAAAAATACAATGGTCCAGAAATACATTTTAGCTGTATATTCTAGTCCAAGTATTTTACATGCGCAAAAATTGATCTTTAAACAACCAACCTACAGTTAAACTAAATCACAGAAATGCTTTTTTTATATTATATACTTTGAAAATATAATCTCACCGGAGTTGATTTAGCAATTTTATAATGATTGAAACTCTTATTCACATTATTCTAATTTTAATATATGGCATACTAGATTTAATAGTTTCAATTTGCCAGTGTCAGATATATGTAATAAACTAAATCAATCAACAGTTAAGACCTTACACTCTTTTTGGATGCTTTCAAAAATTTTCCCTATAATGTTAGTAAAATATGTTTCCAAAATATTAGGTTGGGGAATAAATTCGTAGTGTTTTTACCAAAGACATTTATTTAAACAAAAAAACAATAATTATATCAATAAGTTTATCAATTATATATTCGCCATTGCTGTTTACAACTTCTTCCCACCTCTCAATCAATTTGTTGATGCCGTTTCGCCAAAAATCGCCTGATCTGGTGTTAAAGCAGATGTTGAGCCAGTTTTTAAGGACCTCTGAGTTTTCGAAGGTAGCGCCCTTCATATGGTTTGACAAGGGGCGGAAAAGATGGTAATCGGTCGGTGCAAGGTTCGGAAAATACGGCGGATGCTGATTCAACTCCCATTCGAGCTCTTGGAGTGCAAGTTTGACGATTGTGCAACATGGGGCCTGTCATTGTCGTGAAGAAGTATGGTTCGACCATGTTGATCAGGTCTTTTCAATCGAATAGCCTCATTCACGCGGTGTAGCTGGGCAATGTAGAGCTCCTTGTTGACTGTGGCATTCTTTTCGGGCATTTCCCAGTGCACCAAGAAGAGGTCCTTAAAATCTGGCTCAACAACTTCTTTGACCAGGCGATTTTTGGAGGAACGACATCAACAAATTGGTTGAGAGGTGGGAAGAGGTTGTAAACAGCAACGGCGAATTGAGTTACATATTGATATAATTATTGTTTTTTGTTTAAATAAAATTCGTTGGTAAAAACGCTACGAACTTATTCCCCAACCTAATATAAAATCAAAATATATATATTTGTTTCATTCATTATTATTTTGTCTTATGGACGAAGATATCAGAAAATATTTCTAAAGAAATTTTTGTCAAATGCTAATTACTGTTTATAGCTAAATTTATTTCGAAAAATATTTGAAGTAATTGTTTAATCTTATTAATCGCATTTTACTAAAAAACAGTACTTTGATAAAATAAATATTTTAATCACTAATTTTTGCAGATAAATATCTATAAAATCAAATAAATTTCACTATATTACATATATTCATCAAAAAAATAAAGATAATTTGATACTGATAAAAGACAACTCGATTTACCAAAGATATTTTTGCTTCAATCATGTAAGGTCTCATTAAATAAAATTTCTGCACAAACCTAACGGTAAACTATATTACAAATAAATAGGACATTCTATTTAAGACTGATTTCTTTTAATTTATAAAACAATTTACTTAATTATATGATGTATGATGTTATTTAGGCAGAATTAAAATATTAATGCATACGGTGTTACCAGCGAGAAATTATTTGCTACACTGTTATTAATAAAGCAGCTGAAAAGTACAGAGGGTATTAACACATTTTTAGAACGATTTCGATTAAGAATTTTAAAAAAGTAAATGTTTTAGAACAAAAATGTTTTTCAACAGCTTATTATTTGAAATGAGAAATATCGTCTGCTACTTTTAAATTTATTCTTCTTTCAAAATGTCGCATGTAAACAAGCTGCGGATTGAAGGATATATTTCTGCGTTCTCCGAAGAGAAATATTCTTATTCCAGGATTCAAAAACGTTGTGAAATGCATGGTATTAAAATTTCTAAGTGCAAAATAAGCAACATTATTAATTGGACAGGTAAAAACCATCAATCATTATTTCTACATGGAAAGAAGACTCCAAATGAATATCCGAAAAAAGTACGTACTGTTTCAAATGTTTCTAAAGTGAAATCCCTGGTAACAAGAGAAAATCTGCCAACACAGAAATCAATTGCAAAGTCTTTAGATACATCTGTAGCAACAATAAATAAAATAATAAATTAAGATTTACCACTTAAAAAAGCTAAAAAACATAATGTTCACCAGCTTTTGCTGAGGCATGTGGCTCAACGCAAAACATTTTGTAGAATCCTGTATGAAAACCATTTAGCAGGAGATAAATAAAAATACACTGTGACCCTTGATGAAGCATGGGTCTACCTAAATGAGTGCAACAAAAAAAGGTCTATTTACTATAGAAAACGAGGAGAAAAAATGTACAAACCTGGTTCATTCAATGTAAAGAAAGTTTCAGCAAGGGGTTTATGATAGTCGCAGGTTTCTCCTACAATGGGAAATTAAAAATAAAAAGAGTAGAAAAAATGTTAAAATCAACTCATCATACTATCAGGAGAAGATTTTACGTCCAATATTTACAGAAGAAATTCCACTTCTTTATCCCACAGACTTTCAACGAGGGAAACTCATCAAGACAAAGCTACAAGTCATACTTCAAAAACTACCACTGCATTCTTTGAAAAAATGAAGACTAATACAAGTATTGCATATATACCTTTTCAACATATTCCTATGAAGTCCCATGACGTTTCAACTATGGACTATTGTGCTTTTGGTCAGTTAAAAAGAGCTCTTTCTAAACGCAAACCCACCACGATGGATGGACTCTGGAAAGTAGTGGAAGAGGAATGGAAAGCAATACCCCTGGAAATTTTACGAAAAGCTCTTCTATCATGGAAATCAAGATGCAGACTTATAGTCCAGAAAAAAGGCTATCAGATCGAACATTTTAAAAAGTGGTCTTTAAATTTTAAATATTAATTAAACGGCCCCGAAATCGTTCTAAAAATGTGTTAATACCCTCTGTATAATTTTAAATGAATTCACATTTTTTGTTTATACTTAGTGCTAAGTGAATCTAACTTGCATTAATATTGTTTTGAATAAATTTCAATCAGTAGACAACCACAATACTTTGAAGTTTTGGTGATCTCACGAACCCACTTTAGCCAATTTATTATTTATAAAACAGGATGATAAAAAAAACATCAATCAATTTACATGACATGCAATCAATTTACATGACTAAATGCTTATAAATAATCAAACTATTGATAAATAATTCTTTTATCAGTCTTTTTTATTATCAGCCTTTTCTTTTCAAAAATTACGTAAAAGAAATTGAATTGATGGACTTTAAATGCATGAAAATGTACCTGTTTAATAAGAACTGGAATGGATAATGCACTGAGAAATGCCTTTGAATGTAGATGTTGTTAATGAGCTTCAGAACATTTTCCTCTCCAGATTTTCTGGCGCCAAGAAACACGTCGTCCAAAGGTGACAAGTTGAGGCCAAGGTGGGCAATTAGATCATGGTAGGCCAAATGGATCTCTTGCGGGTGCAATCCCCAGAGGTACAGGGATTGCCTCAAAGCCATGGCTGTGTTGCCTTCTGCACCCAGCAATACCATGGCCAGAGAAGAGCCAATGCAGAAGGGGCAAAATGCCACGTTTTCATCTGTGACATTGAGTGCCCGGTACAAGTCGATACCAAACTGATTGGTAGAGAAAGCCAATTTGCGCATTGTGAATGTCACGGTTTGAGAACCAGTGCTTGGCGAACATAAAGCAAGCACTAGCTGAGACGCAAGCAGTGCTGCCACGGTTAGAAATCCCATTATCTGTTTTGTCTCGGCAAGCTAAGGAAAAGAAAACAAAGAAATTTTGTCATTTTAAAAGAAATCTGAAGACATTTAAAAATACACCTATGAAAATTATTAAAAAAAACATGCTTTTATTAGAATATTGTGAATATAAAAGTATTCAAATTGTTTAAAAAAAATCATATCAAATTTAAATACGAAATTTAATTTTTCCCCTTCATTCTTATGAATGCACAATACTTTTGATGAAAGGATATAATATATCCGTACCAAATATTAAATTTCTAATTCTCTAAATTACTAATATCTAAATTATCAATTTAAATAAAATTCTCTAAATTATACGCATCTCATACAAGATAAAATATAAGCTATGATGCTGTAATTTGGAAACATTTCATATACATTACAAAACTTGAATAAAACAAATATTTAATTTTAGTTATAAAATAACTAAAAATTATAATTTAACTTAAATAAATACTTAATTATTTAAACAAATATTTAATTTTAGTTATGAAATAACTAAAACCAAGTATTTTTTCTATTCAAGTCTTGTTATCATTTTATTATATTGAAATGTATATCATTAAGAAATGAATGAACTACTTAAAAAGTGTGTGCATTCACTGATTTCATTTATGAAGTACATTGAACATTATTAAATTAATGTGCAATATATTAGTATAAAAATGTAATTTCCTTATTCAACAAATAAGCACATAATTTTTATTAACTTTAAAATAGTTACCTCAGTTAAAAAAATGATCATATACTTATTTGATATATCAAAATAATATTAGATTTTTCATACTTGTCACTTCTATGTATTTAGTATTCATATAAGTTAAACTTAATAAATTATATTTAATTAGATAAAAATTAATTATTTGCTTTTATAAACAAAAAAGTAAAATTCGTAACTTCAATTGAAATCTTTTCTTGTTTATAAAAAATGCATATTTTTATTAAGAAATATTTTCAGGTATTTTTTGTAGAATATATATTTTAGTTCATTTTTCATCTATATTCTACTCACTTTCTATGATTTAAGTTTTAAAAAAATGTTTCTTGAGAGAATACTGTGCAAGCATGGTATTAAATAAGCGCGAAAAAATTTTAATTCATTCAGGCAACATACAAATATTCTCAATATTAGCTAAACTGTGTGAAAAAGTTTGCGTATCTTAGATATTTCTTAGTTTTTATATCTCGTTTACACTTATGTCAACAAAGATATTTACACTGCAATAGCAGCGTTTTTAGATATGAACGCGTGAAATGCGTATTTAAATTTTACATCCATAATTTTTCTAAGGATTTGTAATTCTAAAGTTTAATTTCACCTACATTCATTAATGAAAATTAGAATATTAATGTATTTACTCTTGTTTCAGTGATTTCTATAGTGAAGGATATGTATATAACTGTGCAAAGCTATTGTAGAATATAGTGGATATATAGACTATAGTAGACAATAGTAGACTTAGTTATAGTAGGCTTCTTAGCGCAATCCATGAATATAATCCACTCTCATGGTAACTACTTTTTCCGGTTAAAATGTTTTCTATGCTATAAAGGTTGGTTAGTTGGGTTTTATGGCGCAAGGTCCCAAAATGGACATGCTGCGCCAATTCTATGCTATTAAAGTTTTCACATAAGCAACATAATACTTTCCCAGCATTCTTATAGTCAACTTCTGCTTATTACTTTGAAAGTTTCAATTGTATTAAAACGCGACTTTTTTTACTGTCGGCCAAAATTAGCTAGTGCCGCCCACCCTGTCTGATCGTCAGCGCGCCTGACTGCGGATAGGGAGGTCCTGGGTTCGAATCTCAGTTTGAGTATGAAAATATTTTCTCTTTCTTCTGTCTTTGTCATTTCCTTGAATGAATGAGTTGTGAATGGTTGCCTATAACCTATAAACGCGTTCCTATGGCATGTGTGTGCTGAGGAAGTCGCACTCCACACCAAATTACGGTTTAGTTGGAAAAGTGGTTGCTATCCTAGCTGGCATTTCCTAGCTGCCATCCTAGCTGGCATAAGAGAACAACAACAATAAAATTAACTAGTACATGAGGATAGATTCATTTACATGAATTCAAGTCCAGTAAATGTGCTAAATGTGAGAATCTATTTTCATATAATCAAATTCTCCCTTTTTTTATATTTTTTTATTTTATGAATGTTGATTTACATTTCGAATACTATGAACTAATTTCAGTATTTTATGTGATTCTGCCATTTTAGTTTCTAGAAAGTAAATAGTATCCGCATAGTAAGGATTTGCAAATTTGAAACATTTCTGGAATTGGGAACATTCAACGAGTTGGCTTTATTATATGTAGAAATTAGATGATAATCTGCCTTCTTTTACCTAATTAGGAGAACAAATTGTTTCTATGTACAGAAAAAATGCATTCTCATGTAAATTGTGAAAATAGTGTTTCATTGTTTTAGGTTTATTTTACAAATACTGTGTTTTAATAGCTCTCTCTTTCTCTCTCTCTCTTCATTTAATCATTACGATAGCAAAAACGTTCAAATTAGAAAATACATAAAAATTATGTGCACTTGGTCTCCTAAGTAATCAAAAAATTAAAGACCTATGTATTGCTCTATACAATATATAATCCTGATTTCATTATAATTTATGTTAATAAATGATATATAAAATGATATTTTGTTATTTTTAAAAATATTTCGATAATTTGAGTATTTGTTTAACTACCGAATCTCAATCCAATTAAGGAACTGCAAGATAAAACGGTAAAGAAACACTTAAATATAAGTTAAATGTTCTGTAAAATGTGTGAGATATTAATTTCATCAAGATACTTTAATTAGATTTTTACCCATACAAGTATCTCTTTACACAAAAGGCAAAATAAAGCAGTTATTGTTACAAAAATAGCTCCTAGTGGGGTTATAAATAAACGTCTGTAATAAGTCGATAAGTATTGGTAAATATGACTTTTCCCATGGTATTTTTTCATTCTGTAATACATTTCTTTCAAATATTATTTAAATTCATTAAAATTTGGTAGAGTAATATTTTTAATTATTAATTGTATTTTTAATTAATTAATGATATTAAATGTGCTGAGATATACTAAAATAATTAAATTCATAAATACGCATACTTGTAAGCAATTGTATTTCGCAGATTATATTAATAAAAAAAAGCTAATTTAGTGAATATTACCATTATATGAAAAAAATTCAATCAACTTGAGCTTGTAATGAATGATTTGCACTCTGAAATTCAGTTCAGGGATTCTATTCCCACCTCAGACGGGGATTTTTGCAGCGGCTCGGAATTCACTTTAAACCGAAGGCTCTGGTTAAATTAGACATCGTGTGAAAAAAAAAAATCATAGAGCGATGAATAGATCAAATCAAATTTTACTCAATTAATAGTGAACTAACTGAAAAACCATAGAATGAGACTGAAAGTTATGACATATTAATGCATATTAATGAAAGTTATGACAATCTAACTTGTTATTTAATTTAGGAACTTTTATTTCTATTTTTTTTCTCTTTATTCATTCATTTTTTTAAATATTTTTTTTAACAGCTAGAACATATTTATGAATTACGTTAACATTTTGATCTTTTTCTTCATTTTTTTATCAATTTATATTTTTTGTTAAATATTTATTGCTCCTATGTTTCGTCTTATCAAGAGACTTAAAATTTTAAATAGGTTTGCGATTAATTTTCATCTCTTAAAACTATTAATGAAATTTTCATCTTCAATTCAAATATAAACATATTTGAAATCAAATATTATTAAATAATCCTATTGCACATTATTTGCAATAATGCAAATATAATAATAATGTTCTTGAAAAATAATGACTTAATTCGAACGCGAATAAATGATTAGTAGTTTACATGTTAGTTTTCAGTACAAATCAATCAATTATATAGAGTAGAAATATATAATATAAAAAAGGAACAATTTTTGTAAAATGCATTATTATTAAATAACTAAAGAAATTTCGTAAACTAATTGTAAAAGTAGAATATTTTTGGGAGAAATTTCTTTTCTTTTTATGATTAATTTAAGTCTTAAAACTTAAAATTGAGCAACATCTTTGAAATAAAGGAATAACTTTTTTCCTTTTTTTCCAGTTAAATAATTCATTTACAACAATATATATCTTTCATGGAACTTCTAATTTCATAAACAGAACGTTAAATGGCGATTTCTGTTATTTTTAGAAATAATATAGATAAAGAGAAGAATATAGATAAACTACACAATTTATCTTCATAATCCTTAAAGTGACAAGAGTTCTCGAATATTTTGACAACTACTTATCGAGACAATTCTTCAGATAAGATAAATCCTATAAGTGTATTCAGATAAGATAATTCAGTCTACAATCTTATCACTGCATAAGACACATTTTATATATCTCATGATGATAATTTTGTATCACGAACTTCTTCGTTTAGATTAGAAAATGCTGCATCAGGTCATAAAAGTTCATGTGACAACTGATATACGTAAATTACTGATCCATAAATTGTCTCTCACAGACTTGGTGACAAAATTCATCTCTCGTTCTTGATATTAATAATTTTATCCAAGACACCAAAATAAATAATTTCTCAAAGCAGTTTCTCAGTGAAATAATTATTTTCTTTCACAGACGAGAAACTGGTAATTCAAAATTTTTCATAAATTTGTTTTTTAAAAAATAAAAATAAGTCTTAATTTCCTTTTACCAAAAATGAATGATGTATATTCGTTACGAGAAACTGCACACAAGATTCTCATATCGATTGATAAAAGATCCTCATATCGATGATGCGCGCGCAACATTTAAATGTTAAAAATTAATGGAATATATATATATATATATACACACACACACACACATATATATATATATATATATATATATATATATATATATATATAAGGCCAGGAGCATTATTAATTACAGAAATGAGCATTTAATCTTAGCTATGTTCTTCGTTAAATGTAAATTATGTTAATTCAACGTGAAATATAGGATATTTTAGAAGTATTGAATCACACAGCCAACATTATCAAAGTTTCTTCTACACACTCGAGTAATACAAAACTATTAAATAAATAGGTATTTAAGGAATAATATTATATATATTTCTTAAAAATAATAATACAATTGAAATATTATAAAGAAAAAGTAAACACCAAGAATGCTAAATTTGATTGTTATAATTTTTACATTTCTATTAGGTGCTATTTTACAATATTTCTCAAAGTTTTACACTATTATTGAATAAAAGCGTATTTTAATTTTTAACTTCAGTTTTTAAACATTTTTACAATGTGCTAATGTTTATCATGCTGGTCAATATAAAGATAGAAAAAAAACTATTTAAACAAAATTTTGGAAGATTTTTACAAATTTTTCAAGGTTAATCGAAAAGTAAAACACTTACAGACGAATTTCTTTTCATATGAGAGAGAAACATGTTTCTCAGTTTAAAACAAAATTTTAACAAACAAAAAGGTATACGCCAATTTTTGCTTAGGAATCTGACTTTATCGGGTTATATTTTGATTTTGCTCGTCAGAAAGAATATTATTCATAAGTGTGCAAGATATACAAGCTTACTAACAAAAATATACTGCAAATCTATAAATTAAAAACTATATGAAAAAGTCTAAATAAAAAATTTTATACAAACTAATTTAAATTTTAAGAACTCAACTGAGAGTGCAAATGAATTCGTAAGCATTGTACTCCATTCATTAAAGTCTAAGGTAATTATTTTAGGATAATTGGAAGTAAAAAGTGTTCTATTGAAAAAAAATTATTTGCGCAGAAGTTATTTAAATTCTAAGAAGAAATTTGTTAATATGATGTAATTTGAATCTATGTTATGGAGTTTCTCTGAAATTCGGACTTCCTTTTGTTTCGACAATAAGTTTATTTATTTTAACAAAATTTACTCTAAGTGACCGTAAAGTATATTCTGAAACAATCATTTGTATTATATCTAATTTATATTTTACTTTTGTTATCAATTTTCCAATTTTGGAATTAAATGCGAATTCGAAAAACTGCAGATGCTTATAATTAATTTTAAGATTCAAATTAATGCTCATATTGCATTGGTAAACATATTGACAAAGTTCTCAAGTTAGAAACTTACATAAGGCATTTGAAAAGTTTAAAAGGACATTAAAATGTGTTGATCTTCCAACACTTTTCTGACACATAATCAATATAAATTTTATGTTTAGAAGTATAGTCCAATGTCCCATAAGGCAATATCCCTTTCGAAGATTAATGATACTTGAATGCATAGTAAAAGTTTGTCAAAGTGGTACATGCTAGTGTCAATTCCAAAACGAGATGTTTTATGTGTTCCTCGTAAAATAACAAAGAACCATGGATAAATAGTCCTCAGCTAGATAGAATCGATTGCCACTTACTTTCGCTAAAGATAATCCTTCTCCAAGTTGTTTGCCTTGTGTAACACAGTTAAGATCTCAAATGTGTTCTTCACCTGAGTCCACTCTACTAATACTTAAGTAACTGCTACTTGAAGATGAGGCATGGGAGGAATTGCGGATCTTAAGGGCAAGGAACTTTCTTGCGTTCAATTATGATGCACCGACTCCACCCGCATGTCCATTGTCCGTCATGGGCCAACGTCACAAGGCGATGCCGCCAACCTTACTTCCGCGTTCTAATTGTTTGCACATCCAAGGGAATCTTTCTGGAATGGTGCTGTTTTTTCGCTCCACTTACAGCTGCTTCTAGCCAAGGTGAAGCAGCGACAGAAAGGTTGTGATCCTTTCTTTCATTCTTTTTTTTTTCTTGGTGAAAAAAAAATTTCGCGACAACAGCGTTCTTCAGATAACGTGCTTACCCAAGCATTCTAAAATTTTCGAACTCGGTGCAGACAAAAATAATTCATCTTTGTTTATTTTTCATTCCAACCCGAATTTTAAAAAATCTTGGTCAGAGAGGTTTGGAGAAACAAAATACTTAAAATATTACAAAGCAGACATGCTATTTTTGCTTTTTGGTGAAAGGAATGCCAAGGTTAAAGAATCAAGTAAAGAACAAATTAATTCCATTATCAAAGTTTTGATTTGATTGCAAATTTATAATTTTCTCAAAAACACAATTTCGACGAGTATCATAACCTTAGAAGTAATAATAAAAGAAAGTTTGAATTTATTTCTAAGAGAGATAAAGTTTCTATAAGTAAAATATTTTATTTGAGTAATGTGTGTTTGTTTTTACCATATAAAATTATATAAAACAGCAAATAAAGCTTGAATTCTCCTTTTAGAATTAAATATATATAGCAATTAAATAAAAAGTGCAAGAGGTGTAGTAGAAAGTGCTGTAAAAAGTGGTAAAATTTTCAATATTATTAAAGATTACATATTTTATGTATGCTTAATAGCTATTAAAACTTTCCTCAAATAACTGCTGCCTCTTTAAAAATGGAGTTTGAATCGTTTTTTGATTTTCTCTAAGCGTACAGAAGTTTTATGTTGTTTTACATGTATGCTGTTGTAGAACATTATACCGTCTTGTTTCCAAAAACGATGTTAAGGAGACGAAATTTGTGTCTATAATTCAGAATAAAAGTTATTGTAGAAAATGTTCTGTTATTGAATTCTTGAATGACTTGCTTTTACTGCTTTAAATGAGCCGTAATTTACAAAATTTGACTTAACGGCTGCAATCGGCAAGCTAAATTATTATTTTACTAGGGATTTTTTAAGAAACATAAATGAATTGATTACATATTACACCATGTGATGTTTATCAATATGTCATGACATTTCAAAGAACGTTTTTTAACTTATAGTGAAAAAATACTATAAAAAATATTCCATGGCAAAAACATAAACATAATTACATTTTATCGATAAATAATCACTTAAATGACTTAGAATTTAACATAAACTTAATTAAAATAAAAGCTTTTGTATTTTAAATATTTTCACTTCAATATTAGAAAAATCAGAAAAAAAATAATTTTTAATAAAAGATATTTTGTTCTAAGTACCAATTACAATTCAACATAAATTAGATTAAAATTCGAAATTATTTTTTTCCAACGGCGGGCACACTTGGGTGACGAACCCTATGCCACAACAAGGCCAGAAACTGCTACTCATTTGTCGTTACCCAGCGGGCACCTGTGAACCAAGTCACGGAGGCGAGTAGCGTTGCACGCGCCATACCACCACAAACCTGTTTATAGGGTGGGCCACATTCAGACACCATCACAGAAGAAAGGACAGAGAAACACAGAGAGACCAGAGAAGGAAAGAAACAGCCATGCCCGAACCGGGATTCGAACCCGGGACCCACAGCTCAGAAGTCAGGAACTCTAATCACTCAGCCTTTGGTCGGCAAATTAGAAATATTATACATATCTTGAATCATATTTTAAAAATTTTAATTTTCAATTAATAAGTCAGCACCGATTACTGAATTTTGGAAATTTGTACCAGAATCTAAGTATCATGAATTATAAAAAGCTGCTAGTCGAATTATTTCAATATTCGGAACAATGCACTTATGGGAATCATTTTAGTCGACTTAAAAATTCGTGAAATCCAAACATTGATCAGTTTTAACTAACCAGCATCTCAAAGAATTACTGAGAAATGCTGCCATCAATTATTCACTAAATTTTAAAGAATTATCAAGAGAAGTAAAAAGTAAATGTGTGTTTAATTTTTAATATTTAAATTTAATACACATTTGTACTTTTATTTATATGTTTTCAATAAATATAATTTCTGTAAAAAAATTTTGAACACCTTTTTGGCAGACCTTTTGTTGTTGTTGTCGTGTGCCAGCTAGGCTGACAATTTGGGGTGCGCTGCTCCACTTTTTCAACTGAACCATATTTTGGTGTGGAGTCTGACTTCCTCAGTATACACATGCCATAGGGACCCGTTTATAGGGTAGGCAACCATTCACGCCTCATTCATACAAGGTAAGGACAAAGATAGGATAAATAGAGAGAGAAAGTACATCCATGCCCGAACCGAGATTCGAACCCAGGACCTCCCTATCCGTAGTCAGGAACTCTGACCACTAGACAGGGTGGGCGGCTGCAGACCTTTTAAATACACTTAATTTCGGCTCGCGAAAAATCTCAAACTTTGAAAGAATGGCTCGGACTATTAAGGAATTTGGCTACCCATGGTCTACAACCTACAAAAAATTTCTCTTCGAATAAAATGAATGTATGAGGGTATGAATGAAGTATTTCCTTTCCCCTTTCTCAACTAATTACTTTTAAAATAATAATTATTAATATAAATGCATACGTTATAGGACATATTTTATTCACTGCAATTTTTACTATATAAATAAAAACTTAAAAATAGAATTTTAGTATCCGGAATTTTGTCAAATGAATAACTTATATCTCAGAGTTTACCCTTTTGATGAATACTTAGAAGATTATTATTAGTTTCTTAAACCAATGCTCAATACAATCCTAGAAATATATATGTATATACATACATATGCATACATACACACATATAACTGTATTCTATAGTTAGAGCTTCAGAAAATTTAAATCCTTATCTTATGATAGTGAGTCAATACTTCGAAAACTTAAAAAAAAAAAAAAAAAAAAAAAAACAATTAGTATTGCATAAAAAAATAGTAATGATTTCGACTTAAGTTTTTCGCATGCTGATTAAGTTAATTATTCTTGGGTCCCGTCGTAATGAAACAATGGAAGAACCCAAGAAAGATAAAGAAAGGAAAAATGTCGAAATTTTCTAAATTACTTTTTAAAATATTAACTTTTATGTCGATTTCATTTCCTAAAAAATCATTTAAATGTGTTGATAGTATTAAAAGTATAAAAAAAATAGCAAGACAAAACAAACAAGCAAAAGATTCATTTTTTAATATCAAGCAGCGTAATAGAAACATCAGTTGGGATTGAGACTTAAGAAAACTTCTGTATGAAATTATTGGTCATCTACTCAGAATAAAGTCTTTGTTTTTTGTCTCTATCTTTATTGTAGGCCCGTAGTCTGGAGTGATGAAAAAATTCACACTGAGGACCAACAGCAAACTGACCGCTAAGGAAGGAAAGATGGATTTTCCCAAAAAAAAAGATCTGCAACTTCCGGGATAGAACTGTCTTTCCGGATTTGAAAAGGGCTGTAACTGTGGGAATACAAGAGTTATTGCCTCTAAATTCTAAGAAAATACATAAATTTGGTTTCTTTTTCTTATTATTGTTTACATGGTTAGTATACCATTACTTTCCAAATATTGCTAATTCTCACAAATTTTCCCTTTTAAACAAATAACATTATTTTGTTAAAAACCATGGGCTTTGTTGGAAAAATTGAACACATTTCAAATTTTTTTAACATTAACAATCTACTTATATCTGTAACATACTTTAACATGTTTTCATTGCTCAAAACTTTATGCTTTTTAAAATAGTTATATTAAGATGTAAAATAAATCATTTTTAACTCATTCTAAATTACCAGAAGTCCTATTATTCTATTAATACATTTTCGAACGCAATTCTAGTTTTGATTTTTTTAACTAGAATTTTTTGTCGCAAATTAAAAAATGTAAAATGATATACAACCTCTCTAAACCCAATATAATTTTAAAATATAACCTTATATCTATATTTTAGATTATTTTAAAGTAGTTTCTCTTCATTGTTTTGTTATTTGTATTGTATTCTTATCATGAGTTTTTTCTGTATATTATATTACTACTTTTTGTAGAATTGTGTGTGTGCCAAAACAGGTATTATACCTAAACACTAGTTGTGCTCGTTACGCCACTGCGTGTATAATATTGGGAAACATCCCATGACATCATTATGACCTAAAAGAATTTTCTGAATCTACTTTTGAAGAGAACTTAAGTTTCTGAAGATGATAATTCCTTAATATTTTGTTCGACTGTTTTTCTCCAATGACAAATTCTAATTTTCAATTTTGAATATGTGCTGTAGTTTCCAGGAAAGCACCTAATTTATGGATTGTTTGATTTTTTATGTCTCCTGTTATAAAGCGTCGTAAGATTTGAATAAATCTATTTATTCAAATGAGCAAAGTTATCAACTTATATAACGCATATTTCAACAGATTTTTCATATATTTCTCTAAACGAAGCAAAAATAAAATGTTTTATTAACATTTTTACTATATATATATATATATATATATATATATATATATATATATATGTTGTTATTGTTGTTGCTAATCCCTGTTGTCTAGCAGCGCTACACCAAGTCTATGACATTGCACACTCTCAGGAAATCAATGACCAATAATGGCCGCTCCAGAAGATCTTCTTTATCTAGTATATATATATATATATATATATATATATATATATATATATATATATATATATATATATATATATATATATATATATATATATATATATATATATATATACACAGGTATACGGGTGATTATCAAAATAATGGAAACACTTGTGAATAAAAGGGACATTTAAGAATTCGCTTTTTAAGCATTAAAATATAATTTTAGATATCAGATTTTTTTAATATAATATATATATATATATATATATATATATATATATATATATATATATATATATATATATATATATATATATATATATATATATATATATATATATATATATATATATATATATTAGGTAGTATGAGAGAGTTTTAGCAGAGTTGTCTAAGTTTTGAATTTCTGTCAGAAGCGTAAAATGTCAGACTTCACAGATTTTCAGAGAGGTCAAATTGTAAGGAGCTCGACTAGCCTGAGCAACAGTGACCGAAACATCCCAGCTTTTAGGCATTTCTAGAGGTACGGTGTCTAAAGTGATGACAGCATACACTCAGCGCGGAAAGTCAAGCTCAGCAAAGCAAAATAGTGGAGGAAGTAGATGCTGAGTAAAAGAGACCGACGGGTATTAAAGCGGATTGTAATGTCTAAAAAGAAAACAACTGCAGCCAAAGTGGGCGCAGAGCTCAATCAGTATCTGGATTCTCCAGTGTCAATAATTACAGTTAGGAAATACCTTCATAAAGATAACATCTATGGCAGAACAGCAATTCCCAAGCCACTTGTCACAGATGTTAATGCCAAACATCGTGTAGAGTGGTGCCACAACCACAAAACCTGGTCGATGGATAAGTGGAAGACTGTTATATGGTCAGGAGAATCATGTTTCACACTTTTCCACACAACATGACAGGTACATGTCTGGAGAACAACTGCACAAGCATATGATCATGATTGTTTCCTTCCAACTGTCAAGCCTGGAGGTGGATCGGTCATGGTTTTCTGCTGGTTTAATCGTAACCCTGAAAGGAGAGGAGATCACAAGGGAGATGTGAAGAGAAGTTTTAGCATACCAGGTCCATCCTATGATGCAAACTTTGTTTCCTGCAGGAGATGGAATTTTTCAAGATGAAAATGCCCCAGAGTTGCATTCATGCAGCCAGAGTTGTCCAATCATAGTTTGATGAACATGAGGATGAAGTGGAACATCTAACTTGGCCCTCACAGTCCCCAGACCTCCATATAATCGAACCGTTGTGTCTATTTTAGAGCTTTCAATCCGGAATCGATATCCTCCACCGGCATCTCACAGGGAACTTTCACAATATCTCCATGAAGAATGGTACAATATTCCTCTTAACACTACTCAGAATTTGTACGATTCGATTCCCAGGTGAATCCAAGCTGCATTACATTTCAAAGGCGGTCCTACGTATATATATATATATATATATATATATATATATATATATATAAACAGTATTTTCAAGATTTCCATCTACCAAGTTGGATGAAAGCTAGGCAAATTCATTAGGGATCATAAGCATATATGAAAGTAGAAGAAAATGGCAGTCTTATATGATATAGAGATATAATCAATGGAAGAATAATTTCAGAAAAGCATTTTATTGCACAGTTAAAAAGAAGTGTAAAATTTACAATCAGTGAAAAAGATCAAAACTACGCAATAATCGCGTGATAGAAAATGTACATTTCCTGCAAGTACTTGACACTGTCATACTGGTTCATTATTTAGAATTATAGTATAGAATACTATTGGATGCGTCTCTATCATTTTTGCTCTTATTCACGATACTGTAAACAGCAGACATTACATTTTTAATGTTCTTGGCATCATCCCTCCGTCAAACCTTCGAGACCACATCATAATATTACATTTTAACAGGACAATGCATTATCACATATTTTTTGTCGTACTTTGACCTTTTATAAGGTTTGAGTGATGCCTTGGTCAGCACGTGCTCTTGATTTAATATAATGGAAAATGTTTGTGCAATAGTTGTTGAGCGACTGGCACGCCACTTCTCGTCACTCGATGAACTGTGGTACAGTGTTGAAGCTGCATAGATTGCAGTTCTCATACATGGCCTTAAATCTCTCTGATTTTTGCGCAGGTAGATAAATACCCTTATTATTGCCAAAGTAAGGATTTGGTATCAATATTCTCGTCCGAGAAACTCACTGGTTCACGGCTTTAATAGACAGGAACAAACTACTCTCGCCAGCTTTCGAAGTGGTCACTAAACTTTTCTGAGGGCACCAAAATTTTCGAGACCTGTACCAACTGTTTCGCTGAACAAGCTACGCCAGAACACATCCTTGAGTGCCTGGGATGATTTATACAACGATCTTTTGATGATGCTAGAATTTTTAAGGGTGTTTAACGTTATGGACGTGGTCTGTCATTTCTGACGAAAGAAAATATTCAACAACAAGGATTTATCAGAATCTAACTTTCCTCAAAATTTAATGATTTTTCCACAATTATCTGACATATAATGTGACCTGTGATGCAATTTAATTTTTAAGATAATCTTATCATCTGCAAAGAGTCTTACATTGAAGACTATTTTTGCGATATCTTAAACTCATTTTTCCGTTGTATATAAACAGCAGACATTCTGGATGAATTCATGCTAACTTAGAAAACAATAAAATATTGAATTGAATTTATGATAAATCTATAGTCTCTGAAAACAAAAATTTATTAAAGTTTTCCTTATTTTTTAACTATTAATGTTCAAAATATTTTTTATGCTTCTTTTAACATTAGTAAATTTGTTATTTTAATTATTTTATGTGATCGATAAAAGCAATTTAAAATCAAAATTTTCTTATTAACATTATTGATATAAAGCGCCACAAATTTATCACAGATCTATTATAGCGATTTTTATTCCAATAATTTAGCTGCTTTACTGCTTTATGCTTCTGTCTGCCTATATCTAACAACTAAACCACGACGCTCTGGCTCAAGTGATGGTATCTTCCTGTTAGGAGAAGCATTGCGCTATCACAGTCGCAAAAAATTATGTGAAAATATTTCTTCTTCTTAAGGTTGGGTTTGTATGTCATTGGCACCTCTGCTTTAATCAGCATTTTGTACCATTAACTTCAAACCCAATGTTTCCTAGTTCCAGTTACTCGGGTCACCCACTTTATAAATAAAGTCCGATAACCCTTTAATGCTAAGTGTAATTCTCTAGTATTGATAATGCCTAAAGAAGTTAATCTAGGGAAGGCAAGAGCCTCGCATTCGTAAATGATATGCTTGGCCGTTTCCTCTTGCGTATAACATTTCCTGCAGATAGGGTCTTGGTGAAACAGTCCCATTTTATGGAGGTGTTTTCTGAAATAGTAGTGCCCAGTTATGAAGCTTACGATTAAACGTATCTTCTGCCTAGAGCATCTTAGAATTTCAGAGACAATCCTTGCTGATGATCCACAAATGATTCTGGTCAGAGAGTCAGTCATGCTAGCGATAACTTACTGACTTTCACCAGAAGAATATGGTTTGGAGGTCACTTCTATCTCCTGTGAAGGATTCATTGCTACCCCTTCACTAGATTGCCTCTGAGTTCTCTTGTCTTTTTCAGCAAGGTCTACTTCAGAGGCTTCACCTGCAAATGCAGAGAGGTTTGTTATTTCTTGTGTCTTTTCAGCCACAAGATAACAATTAATAAGCTCAGGTAATATGATAGTCTACCCAGCATTGCCTGAGTTACTAGGCAAGGCAAATTACTCTAGAAGTTCGCCAGGCAACTAGAGGCTCCGTTAAGACACCATTACCGCGGTGCCAAATAACCCTAGGCACGGGTCGCATAACACCAGGGTTTACGGGAGCTGGTTCACGGCCTCTGATTCTATATTCAAGGCTATCCTGGCATTTCTACAGGATATTCGGCTATCCACCACCTGCCGACGCGCCTGGTAGCTGCTCAAGCCCCAGGTGTGAAAATATTTGCTTAAGCAGTCTTGGCGTTGAAACATTTTTAGCTTAAAAAAATAAATATTTAAAATATAAAATTTAAATATTTAAAATAATTGTAAATAATTATAAAATATAATAAAAAATAAATATTTAAA